>CAIGQW010054063.1:2825732-2874296 GCA_903798125.1 Danio choprae | reverse complement strand
ACAGACAGACAGACAGACAGACAGACAGACACACACACACACACACACACACACACACACACACACACACACACACACACACACACACACACACACACACACACACACACACACACACACACACACACACACACACACACACACACACACACACACACACACACACACACACACACACACACACACACATATGCACACACACAAAGGTACTAAGGACATTATGGCTAATTATTTTGCACAATATCGGATTAATCTGAGGTCCTCCTGTGTCATTCATTCATTCATTCATTCATTCTCCTTCAGCTTTAGTCTCTTATTTATCAGGGGTCGCCACAGCGGAATGAACCACCAATTATCCGGGCATATGTTTTACGCAGCGGATGCCCTTCCAGCAGCAACCCAGTACTGGGAAACACCCATACAATTTAGTCCATCCAATTCATCTATAGCGCATGTCTTTGGACTTTGGGGGAAACCGGAGCACCCAAAGGAAACCAACACGGGGAGAACTTGCAAACTCCACACAGAAATGCCAATTGGTCCAGCCGGGACGCGAAACAACTTTACCAACTCGAACCAACTGAGCCACTGTGCTTCCTTTGTGTATTGATTTCAATAACACAATGAGAGCTTCTCTGTCTTCTTCAAGACACGCTAATGAAGCTCAGTGTCAGGATAAGTAATAGTGAGTTTTATCCACTGTGTCATTGTGAGGATGCTGGTGACCAGGAGTGAACGAGTGAATGAGTGAGCAAGGACTAATGTCTCCCTCTAGTGACCGGACTCTGATCTAGAGCATGGAAATTAGCTATATATACACACTTTTTAATTTTGTATGACATTATTTTATTGAAATCAAATATAATGTCATTTTGGACATGGTGTAGCTCATTTATACACAATATACAGTTGAAGTCAGAATTGTTAAACCTCCTAAATTATTAGCCCTCTTTATAGTTTTCCCCCAATTTCTGTTTAATGGAAAGAAGATTTTCAACACATTTCTAAACATAATAGATTTAATAACTAATTTCTAATAACTGAATGCTTTTATCTTTGCCATGATGACAGTACATAATATTTTACTTGATATATTTCAAGACAATAGTATTCCGCTTACAGTGAAGGGTAAAGGCTTAACTAGGCTATTAGGTTAACTAAGCAAGTAGATAACAATTTTTTTGTAGCCAATTGAAAAATATATTTCTTAAAGGGGATAAAATTCATTCATTCATTCATTTTCTTTTCGGCTTAGTCCCTTTATTAATCTGGGGTCGCCACAGCGGAATGAACTGCCAACTTATCCAGCATATGTTTTACGCAGCGGATGCCCTTCCAGCTGCAACCTATCACTGGGAAACATCCATACACATCCATTCACACTCATACACTACGGACAATTTAGCTTACCCAATTCACCTATACCGCATGTCTTTAGACTTGTGGGGGGAACCGGAGCACCCGGAGGAAACCCACGCAAACACGGGGAGAACATGCAAACTCCACACAGAAATGCCAACTGACCCAGCCGAGGCTCGAACCAGTGACCTTCTTGCTGTGTGGCGATTGTGCTACCCACTGCGCCACCGTGAGGCCCAGGGGACCAGTACCCTAAAAAAAACTATAATTAAAAAATATCTATTTTATTTCAGCCAAACTAAAACTAAAAGAAATAAAACCTTATCCAGTAGAAAAAATATTATAGGGAAAACAGGGAAAATGTCCTTGCGCTGCTAAACTTCGCTTAGG
The DNA here is from genome assembly GCA_903798125.1 of Danio choprae. NCBI lineage: Eukaryota > Metazoa > Chordata > Actinopteri > Cypriniformes > Danionidae > Danio > Danio choprae. The sequence continues at coordinate 2,872,547 of CAIGQW010054063.1, read as the reverse complement.
AAATATGTCAAAAAGAATAAAAGATTTATAGGAGGGCTAATAATTTTGCCCTCACCTGTGTCCGCATATGTTAAAACACTTTCTTTACATTTATTTAATAAATGAGTCATGTTATACAGTCAGGTTTTTTATTTACTTCTGCATAGTTAAAAAATGTGCAGTCAGCATATAACATTTCACAATGATTTAGTAAATGGCATCATTAAAAATAAACTATTTTACCCAATTTCCTGACCAAACATCCCTTAAAGGGGTGGTCCACAGTGTATTTTTAAGGCTTGGTTGTGTTTATAAGATGCAAAGCAATGTGTTTATGCTTCACTTGTAGAAAATCACGTTATTTTTTCATATATCTTTGATTATATACAGCTACTCAGCTACTAACATCAAAACAATTTCCTAGTTCCTTCGAAAAAAAATTCTTTATTTGAAAATAATAAAAATATATTTTAAATGTGAGTCAAGATAGGCCAAACTTACATGGCCCACATATCAATTATTAACATCTGGGCCAAATACTACATTTTACATCTGGCCCAAGTATTGTGTGCCGCCTTAAAGACGGTGCCACCTCTGCCAAACCAGGGCCATGTTTGGCCCACATGCTGTTTGCCAGTGCCGGATGAATGCCTGCTGTGCCAGATTTATGCCAAAGAATTCCGAGTCAACAATTATCTAGGCTGCACGGTGGTGCAGTGGGTAGCACTGTCGCCTCACAGCAAGAAGGTCGCTGGTTCGGCCTCGGCTGGGTCAGTTGGCATTTCTGTGTGGAGTTTGCATGTTCTCCCTGTGTTTGTGTGGGTTTCCTCCGGGTGCTCCGGTTTCCCCCACAAGTCCAAAGACATGCGGTATAGGTGAATTGGGTAGGCAAAAATTGTCCGTAGTGTATGCGTGTGAATGAGATGTGGATGTTTCCCAGTGATGGGTTGCAGCTGGAAGGGCATTCGCTGCGTAAAACATATGCTGGATAAGTTGGCGGTTCATTCCGCCGTGGCGACCCCAGATTAATAAACGGACTAAGCCGAAAAGAAAATGAATGAATGAATAAACAATTATCTAGGGGAGAGCGGGGACGAAGTATCACTCTCAATCATCTAGTGCTGCATAAATGGTCATTCAGAAAGCTGACCAACCAATCCAATTGTTGAACTGCTAAAGATTGTTGCATAATTTATCATCAGACTGAAGTCATTTTGTGGGTTCTGAGTGCATGAATAAAGCATGAAAGGATGCACTATTTTAAAAAAGAAAAGAAAAGATATTAGCTTAAAGGCCCATTCACACAAAGCATGACAACATATAACGATACACATATTTGCGCGCACACTAATGAACGATTAAAACTTTACATTTATTTTAGTTAGTTTTTTTCATTCGGCATTACCACTTTGTAACCAGCAGATGTCCTCGGTGAATTTTTATTTAAAAATGTGTTACGGTGATCCAATCAAACTAATTTAGCTATCACGGTCAGTGTGGTGCAATAAAAACAACCAAACTATTTCCCCCGGTATTTTCAAAGACACTGAAACTAGCACTGGATATCTGAGGTGCTATCATTTGGTTTCTTTAGCTTGCTAGCCTGGCTTGCATATGTCATTTTAAAACTAAATCCATAAATTAAATTAAATCCAAAGATCCTAAATCAAAACTGATAGTAACACGAGTAAAAGAGCATTTAGTTCAAGTTACATACACAATACTGCCAAACGTATGCCTTTATAATCACATGAACTTTAATGACATACCAATATTAAGGTCCACTCTTTGCAGCTATAACAGCTTCATTTCTTCTGGGAAGACGTTCTACAAGGTTTAGGAGTGTGTTTGTGGGAATTTTTGACCATTCTAGAAGTTCATTTGTGAGTTCAGGCCCTGATGTTTGACAAGAATACCTGGCTTATTAGTCTCCTCTCTAATTCGGCCCAAAGGTGTTCATTTGGATTGAGGTCAGGACTCTGGACACTGTGCAGGCCAATTAAAGTCCCCAAACTGTTCCCTTAAAATTGGGAGCATGAAATTGTCTAGAATGTCTTTATATGCTGAAGCATTAGGAGTTCTGAAAAACAACCCCAGACCATAGAGAAGTTTGGACTGACTTTTGGATAGTAATGGTGATTTATTCATAAATGTTTTTCATTCATTCATTTTCCTTTGGCCTAGTCCCTTATTTATCAGGGGTCACCACAGGGGCATGAACCACCAACTATTCCAGCATACTATTCTAGGGATGAGCAGCTCCAAATGCCCTTCCAATCGCAACCCATTTCTGGGAAACACCCATTCACACACTCATACACTACGGCCAATTTAGTTCATCCAATTCACCTATAGCACATGTCTTTGGACTGTGGGGGAAACCGGAGCACCCAGAGGAAACCCACATGAACACAGGTAGAACATGCAGACTCCACACAGAAATGCCAACTGACCCAACTGAACCAGCGAACTTCTTGGTGTGAGGCGGCAGTGCTAACCACTGAGCCACTGTGCCACCCATAAATGTTTTTATGGGATATTAAAGTTTTGTGCAAAAGACATATTTTCCTTGAACTGAAAACATTTAAATAATGAAATGGCAGCCCAGAGTCCTGATCTAAACCTGATTGAAAATATCTATCTATCTATCTATCTATCTATCTATCTATCTATCTATCTATCTATCTATCTATCTATCTATCTATCTATCTATCTATCTATCTAAATGTGAACAAATTATGTGTAGTTTTATGAACAATGATTGGCAAAGTCGAACTTTGTTATACACTAGTTATGGCACAATTGAACTACTGCCTGCCACATTCTCTATTGTGTTTTTAAAGGCCTTTTCTGGAGCACTACACTTCACAATCACTACATACACAGACATAAACAGCATAGCAATGCAAACAATTCACAAGTGCTCATGTAGACGTTTGCTTTTATTCATATTTACTTCTTTTGAAAGCCAAGAGCTCTTGATATGCAGTACACTACAGTCACATTTCAGACACAAAAAAATTACCACTCATTTAAAATCTCTCAGTAGAAAAAAAACAACATTGTCCAGTTCAAGCGCAACAATAAGCAACATTCACTTCATAAATAGAGAAATAATACATAAAGGCGCACACACGCACACGCACACGCGCACACACACACACACACACACACACACACCCTCCTGGTGGCCTCTTGTTTGACTCATCTCCAAATTAAACAGAGTATTATAATCTCTGGCAGACTGTGGAAAAAACATATTAAGGCCTCTTTTATATCTTGTATTATCCCTTGAGGAAAACATGAGTCTGGAAAGGCCTATAAATATTTGGAGATGGATTTCAATAGACCCTTTTTACATGGTTTTACATGGTTGGGTAAAGTTCTACACTGGTGAACAGGAAAAATCCTAAAAAAATCCAATAGCCAAAATCCAATAAGTTTTTAAAAATAAAATACGGGATAGACATTAGTAAGTTATATATATATAATTTGTAATGTTGAGCTCATACTCAGCTCCTTTATATATTATTTTTCACCACAAACTAACAAGTTTTGGAAACCAAATTTTAGTCCTGAAGTAAATGTAACTTAAGTAACATTCATTCATTTTCTTTTCGGCTTAGTCCTTTATTAATCTGGGGTCGCCACAGCGGAATGAACCGCCAACTTATCCAGCATAAGTTTTACGCAGCGGATGCCCTTCCAGCTGCAACCCATCACTAGGAAACACCCATACACTCATACACCACGGACAGTTTAGCTTACCCAATTCACCTATACCGCATGTCTTTGGACTTGTGGGGTAAACCGGAGCACCCGGAGGAAACCCACGCCAACACGGGGAGAACATGCAAACTCTACACAGAAATACCAACTGACCCAGCCAAGGCTCGAACCAGTGACCTTCTTGCTGTGAGGCGATCGTGCTACCCACTGCACTGCCGTGAGGCCCCACTTAAGTAACATATAGTTTAAAATATCTTTCAATGACACCTTTCTGTGGTTGAAAGACTGATTCAGCGATTTTTTTTTAGGCTATGATATATTTCAGGAATTTAGGAATGAGTTATTTTACTTAGTAAGTAAGAGTAAACACATTGTAATTGTTAAGTTGAATCAACTTAATTTTTATAATTATGCACATTTAATTAGGCATTATTTACTTTAATTTGTAATTACTTTTAAGGCAACAGGTGTAATAATTTTTAAGTTTGCTTTTTACAATGTACACTGTTTCTTTCAGCATACCTTTTAATGTTCGTTCATGTTTTTACCTTGCAATAACTATAGTAAAACACTTTTGTGCGCTCTCTATCACTGAAACCAGCGATTGATTGATATGTAAATGTGATTGGATGGTTATTTTGTTCTAGAAAGTATATGACATGATTGGCTACCATTGATTAATTACAGGTAGTTACAGGACAAAACATTCATTCATTTTCCTTCGGCTTAGTCTCGGATTTATCAGATTTATCAAAAAAATTAGGATTGATTATGATCACTGATTTGCAGTCACTCCATAATTGAAAGTCTATGAAAAGGGTTCATCTTTTTTCTGGTTTAATCTCTCCTGGCCACCAGGGGGCAGTCATACAATCTTTTCTGTAATGGTGAGGGTTTCAGGAAGGAGCACAGTCATGCATTAGTGTAAAACCAAGCCCTTCCGATGTGCATATTCCATTGAAAATCAGCAAATCGAGCAAAGCGGACGCACGCATCTGTTCGAAACAGTAAACAATCCAAGCGTCATTTACACCGTTGACCTATATGGTCCTTCAGCAAGATGACCTCTCTTTTAAATTAGTCGTAATTAGCTTGAAATGAAGTAAAACGTTGAACTCATCATGTTAATAAATTAAATAAGGGATAGGGATGGTTTTGAGTCGGTAACACAGTGCATAGAGTCGTCCAGTATCAGCCTGAAAACTGACACACACACACACACACACACTTGTATATATGGTTTACGAGGACTTTTCATAGATGTAATGTATACTGTAAAAGCGGCTTATTATATGGCCTTATCCTACCTCTAGACAAATTAAATGTCAAAAGACACCGTTAAGTATGATTTTTAAGCGCTCTGAATTACGAGGACACAAGTCATGTCCCCATAAACCATTTTTATTGGTTACCAACCCAATGACTTAGCTTAACTTTTAAAATTATGCATATATTTTGTTTACTTAATAATTATAAGGCAACTAGTTTACTCTATTTAAGTAAAGTCAACTAATTGCTTTTTACAGTGCACTAGATCATACTCATGTCATCATACAATGTCGTGTCCTCATAAACCACATAAACCTGTACAAACACACACACACATACATAAACACAATGTCCTGCCCATTCCAGAGAGGTAGTAGTTCATGTTCCTCTGTCCGTCTATGTCCGTTTCCGTTTGTTAAATCTGTCCCCAGAGCAGCAGCCTCTTTCAGGGGGAGTGATGGATGGAGGAGCCCTTATTGTGAAGCTCAATTTGGGTGAGACTAAATACTCTAGGCAGTCCCAGGCTTCATAGGCCGTGACTGTCATTCAGTTCCAGTATGCGTGTCTGGCCTTGGTTAATAAAGTCCCATGGTCCTCCAAGCATGTAGACCCTGACCGAGATCGAGTTCGACAGCAGCAGAAGAGTTTGTTTCCGTTTCAGGTTGAATCACATGCGCGAGGAGGTCGTACACTCGTAGAAGAGCACATAAGCGTCGCTGCTGCACACCTGGCTGGACGACATGGGGCTCACCCTGAAATACACACAACAATGAGAAGTCTGCAAAAACTCACATTGCATCAGCATCTATGAACACATACATTAAGCAATATTATATCCCACAATACTGTAAATATGCAGTACTGTTAAAAATATGAGGTAATATAATACATTTTATTTAGCAAAGATGTTATAATCGTTACTTAAAATATTAATATTTAGTTATTTTAGAATTAGAACAGCTGAAAACCTGTAACCATTGACTTCCGAAGTAGTTGTATTTCCTACTATGGAAGTAAATGGTTACAGGTTTTCAATACGATTAGTTAAAATATAGCGACACGGAGGCTCAGTGCTTAGCACTGTCGGCTCACAGCAAGAAGGTCGCTGGTTTGAGCCCCGGCTGGGTCAGTTGGCATTTCTGTGTGGAGTTTGCATGTTCTCCCTATGTTCATTTGAGTTTCCTCCAGATGCTCCGGTTTCCCCCACAAGTCCAAAGACATGCGGTATAGGTGAATTGAATAAACTAAATTTGCCGAGGTGTATGCGTGTGAATGAGTGTGAATGGATGTTTCCCAGTACTGGGTTGCAGCTGGAAGGACATCTGCTGTGTAAAACAAATGCTGGATAAGTTGGCGGTTCATTCCACTGTGGCGACCCCGGATGAATAAAGGGACTAAGGGACTAATGTTGAAAATGAATGAATGAATGTTATGTGTGTTTACCTGGAGTCGTTGTATGTGTACCATTCTCCAGTACAGGGACTGCGGCAGTACGCTGTATAATGACCACCCAATGATGTACCAGTGTGATTGGACACGGCATACAGATTATACACGGCATTTACTGTACGAAGAGAACAGACAACAGTTAAAGTCAATTATCCTGGAGCTGCAGTAAAAAACAAAGACACAAAAAAATGCATTGCTCAAACATGAGTACACACAATACAGATGTAGTAAATGATCTTACCGCTGTTATCAGAGGCGAATTCCCTGAGGTCCAGCTCTTTGAGAGGGAAGTTTACAAATGTGGAGAGTTTGCTGGTTCTGACCCGACACTCTGAGAAACGCTTTAGATCTGAGAGAGATGCAGAGTCAAGGGCAAACTGAAATATATAATATTCTGCGCAATCCATAACTTTTGAAAAATAATTTTTTGTTAAAAACAAATGTATTGAGGCGGTGCGGTGGGTAGCGATCTCGCCTCACAGCAAGAAGGTCGCTGGTTTGAGCCTCAGCTGGGTCAGTTAGCATTTCTGTGGGGAGTTTGCATATTCTCCCTGTGTTCGCTTGGGTTTCCTCCGGGTGCTCCGGTTTCCCCCACAAGTCCAAAGACATGCGCTATAGGTGAATTGAATAAGCTAACACTGTTCGTAGTGTATGTGTGTGAATGAGTGTGTATGGGTGTTTCCCAGTACTGGGTTGCAGCTGGAGGGGCATCCGCTGTGTTAAACATATGCTGGATTAGTTGGCGGTTCATTCCGCTGTGGCGACCCCTAATGAATAAAGGGACTAAGCCGAAAAGAAAATGAATGAATGAATGAACAAATGTATAGAAGCATGTTTCTGCAACTAAATGAAAATGAAAAAAAATGTCATGGCGACTTTTCTTTAATCTAAGAATTCTTATTCTATAGCTCGCAACTGGCATTTTTAAATGTTAGAACTGTCAGTACATTTGATTTTACATTTGTGGACTGTAAAAATGGAGGCTTTTGAAAACGATGACGCATTTTTAGTCATGTGACACAGTCATGTTACTAATTCAGCAAAAATGGTGGACCACATCGTGCAGCATGTTTTGATGCTCTCAGTTTTGACAGCAAAAACTGTTAAAAACTAATGTAAGTTTGTACATGCTCCAGCTTGGTTTTTATCAAAGGACACGGAATGTGTAGCTGTTGTTCAGTGGCAGCTCAGCAACTCCACCTCATTGTCAGTCCATTTAAAAAACTCTCGTGCTTTTCCTCAACATTTTGCCGCGGCATTTCAAAGAGCCGAAAAAAAAAAAAACGTCAGGGGGAAATGACGCGTGTTGAAGCGTCTTACTTTTCACGCATGCGCAGTACAGGGTGACAACGGTTTTAGTCGTTTCAGTGTGGATGGCCTAGTTTTGGAAAACGAATGAAAACGACAGTGTGGACGTGAAGCGTTTTTAGGCGAAAACTAGGAATGAAAAACGAGAACGTTTTCTAATTTATCTGGATTAGTGTAGACACGGCCTAACTTGTCTCTAAAATGTGAATTTTTAGATAAAATCTTCAGTAAAACGTCAGTATTTTGAATAAAAGTCATTATCTGTTGCACAGAAGTATTCAGAATTGAAAAAACACACACTTGGACTTTTTATCTCAGAATTACGACTATAACTCGCAATTGCGACTTTAAAAATCACAAGATATGAAGGCAGAATTCTGACTTAACTCTGAATTGTGACGCTTTATCTCAAAATTGTGTTTACATCTCGCAATTCTGACTTTATAGCTCACAATTTCATGTTTACATCTTACAATTCTGGGCAAAAAAGTCGCAATAACTTTTTAAAAGTTATCAAATGACACAAGACGTTGGTAAAATTACATAACAGAAAAGTCATGACAACGTATGCTTTTACGCTACTTTAACTTAATTTAGAAAGTTATTCAGGTTTCAACTTAATTTTTTAATTTTTAACTTGATCTTTTAAGTCAGCTTAATTGATGTAAGTTAAAATGACTTGTAAAGTTAAATTGATTCAACTTAAAAATGTGAGCAACATTTTTTTACACTGTATTTGTACAGATACTGTGCTCTTTACTCTTTCAATCTCTTGCTAAACACACAAGAAGAGACTGCCTTAAATGGTGTAAATGTGAAAAAGTAACAATAAAAGGTGTGAAGAAATAAAAAGAGAATTTTTTAATAAATAAATAAATAAACAAATAAAATGTTCAGTATTTCAGGTCTAGCAGTGTTATAGAAATGCTTATGCTTAGTATTAGAAAATAATAACTGTAAAATAGCCATGCGATGTAATTATGTGACATTTAATTCTTCAGTACATAAAGGTTAGTTTGATTTCATGACAACTAAACATAAAAAATGCAACTCCTTGGATTTCAGGTCTGTTTAAAAAGGATACGAAGCACCAGGATTTTGGGAAATTTCTGAATGGTGAACTTTTTTGTGCATTTCCGCCTGGTTTTACATCTGTGGCATGTCTGCATGAAAACAAAGAGATGTTTAGGATATATCATATCATACATTTTTACCATGAGTTACAAAAGACACTCCTGAAAACGACATTCAACAAAAACCAACTGAATTAAAAACAAAATGATTTAATGACAAGTACAAAATACTAATTGTCATTTTAAATATTCTATTGAAGCATCTTTGCATCTTATATACGTATAAAACTGAAAGAATCTAGGGTGTGTGACATCATCAGTCATCTCTTTAAGTAAAATTGCTTATGTTTCTGGATTTGAACATTATTTGAAACATTTGGGATAATTTAGGTACACAAGTCAGTGAAATATATAACACTGATCTAGTGGTTTTTAAATATTTTATTTATATACTGTGCCTTTAAATGATACTCTACAATATACTCTACACTTACTGGTCTCTCATTCCCATCTAGTACATCCTCCTTGGTGAAAAGCCGAAGGCAATCGTTCAAACTGACTTCTCCTGATGTCTGAGGAGGAAAAATAAAAAGCAGATGAAACACATGGGCATCAACACAAATATGTCTTAGTCATTTAACATGACGCCTTAGTCCCTTATTTATCAAGGGTCGCCACAATGGAATGAACCGCCAGCTATTCTGGCATACGTTTTATGCAGCAGATGCCCTTCCAGCCACAACCCAGTACTGGGAAACACCCATAAACTCTCGCATTATGGCCAATTTTTCATACACTACTGCCAATTTTGTTTACCCAATTCACCTACAGCGCATGTCTTTGGACTGTGGGGGAAACCAGAGCACCTGGAGGAAACCCACGCCAACACAGGGAGAACATGCAAACTCCACACAGAAATGCCAACTGGCCCAGCCGGGGCTCGAACCAGCGACCTTCTTGCTGTGAGCTGACAGTGCCAACCACTGAGCCACTCCCTTATCATACAGTTTTTAAAAAACATTTCACAGACGTTTTACAGTTTAAGAGAAGTTACTAAAACAATTCACATACGCTGCAATTTTTTTTCTTATTTAGAGTTTTTGTCTTGTTTTTAATCCAAAAATTTTTTTTTATCTTAAATCAAGATGAATTTTCTGGACAAGTAAAAAATATTGTTTTGATTTCAGAAATAATAAGTCAAAATCAAGTAATATTTTCCTTAAAACAGTCTATTAAAACAAACTAAATCTTGTATTTGAAATAAGATTATTTTACTTAACTTAATGGCAGATCATTTAGCTTGTTTTAAAGAAAACTCACTTAATTTTGCCTTATTTTGTTTCTGAAAAAGAAATATTTATAGTACTTGTCTAGAAAATGATTCTTGATTTAAGTGTTTTTACATTTTTGGATAAGAAACAACACAAAAACTTACTGAGAGACCTAAAAGAATTTTTTGCAGAGTATGTGAATTATTGTTTTGTAGTATATGTGAATTATTGTATTCATTCATTCATTTTCCTTCAGCTTAGTCCCTTATTTATTAGGGGTCGCCACAGTTGAATGAACTGCCAACTATTCCGGCATATGTTTTAAGCAGCGGATGCCCTTCCAGCTGCAACCCAGTACTTGGAAACACCCATACATTCGCATTCACACACACTCATACACTATGGCCAATTTAGTTCCTCCAATTCACCTATACTGCATGTCTTTGGACTGTGGGGGAAACCGGAGAAGCCGGAGGAAACCCACGCCAACAAAGGGAGAACATGCAAACTCCCCACAGAAATGCCAACTAAGACTCGAACCAGTGACCTTCTTGCTATGAGGTGACAGTGCTAACCACTGAGCCACCCTGCTGCCCCAGTTATTGTGTTTTGTAAAGTTAATTATTTTTGTTCTGTTAAGGCATAAGGAATAAGGTGGATATTTAAATGTGTCAGTCTTTTATAGTCACCTTAGCTATAGGCAGAGACAGATCCCAGAACGGATCGAACACAGTTGAGCAGAAACCACACTCGCTGCACGTCAATGAGCTTTTGAGTTGACCAACAAACAGATCTGTGCAGGGACAAAAAACAAAGATTAGGACATTTTAATCAGAGCAGGATAAACACAAACACACATACACACTCAGGGAAAGAGAGACTGTTAATCTAGCAGGTCAACTCACCGACTACTTTGCTGTCCTCACTCTCCAGGTACTTGTTCCACATTCTCTTGCCTTTCTCGTCCTCCCTGTAGATAAAACGCATTTAATTTAAGAGCACAGACAGACTGCTCACTATTACTGTCGGATTGCAACAGTTTAACCACAGGTGATTCATCTGTTGGATCAATCAGCACATCATGCTGCATCATATTCAAGTACAAAACTGATACAAAGCAGTATTAATATATTCCCAGAGGCCAGAATCTGCTTAGGAATACATAATTAGATTAGAATATTTTCTGAGGGCCATGGCTAAAACTGATTATTCTGTGTCTGGGACTGTAAAGATAGCAAGCTACATTCCCAACTATTTAGTCAATGACATTGCCAATCAGAACACTATAAAAACATAAACTTAATGCTCAAAACAAATAACATTTTGCATATAGACTTATTTGAACGAAATTAACTAAATTTTTCATCTTTAAAACAAGCCTTCTACTCATTTTCAAACACTTTATAGAGACTGTTTTGAATAATAACACGATTTATCTCTAAAAAATACAGATTGTATGTGTTTTAGGGACATTTTGTATTGAAAATATTAACTTAAAGACTACCACAATACCTGTTTTAGACTTTCCCTGCCTCCCAAATCATTCATTAATTCAGCTTCTATTATCATGAAATAATTAAGTCTAATTGTCATATTTTCTGTATTATATGTTCTGGTCAGGGTGGTGTGGTGGCGCAGTGGGTAGCACTGTCGCCTCACAGCAAGAAGGTCGCTGGTTTGAGCCTCGGCTGGGTCAGTTGGCATTTCTGTGTGGAGTTTGCATGTTCTCCCCGTGTTTGTGTGGGTTTCCTCCGGGTGCTCCGGTTTCCCCCACAAGTCCAAAGACATGCACTATAGGTGAATGGGGTAAGCTAAATTGTCCGTAGTGTATGTGTGTGAATGAGTGTGTATGGATGTTTCCCAGTGATGGGTTGCAGCCGGAAGGGCATCCGGTGTGTAAAACATATGCTGGATAAGTTGGCGGTTTATTCCGCCGTGGCGACCCCAGATTAATAAAGGGACTAAGCCGAAAAGAAAATGAATGAATGAATGACTGACTGACTGACTGACTGACTGACTGACTGACTGACTGACTGACTGACTGAATGAATGAATGTGTGTTGCTCTGTTGGTTATTGGTAGGCCCACACAGAATCTCCGCACTCAGAAATCCGCAGATTTTTAGGTTAGTATCTCGCTAGCAATATCTTAAGTGACTCTGTTATTGTCAACCCTGTTAGTGGTTTAAAAAGTTTGAGGATAAGTTAAACAACAATTAGTAACAGAATCAATTCAACAGAATCCCCATTTTGCATTATTGTACATTAATAATGGATTCATAATGGTTAAACTGTACATTTGTTTTATATCATTCCAGTTTAAGAAAAATAAATGGAAATGCTCAAAATGTACCAGCAATTCTAGATTTTCATCTATATTTATCACATGTTGGCAGCTTACAATATGCAATGAATTATGGTTTTGCCTTTTCAAACTATATCCTACCCTAAAATTGAACTAACAGTAGCGTTCAACTGTCCTTGTTGGCTCATGATGCCCCAAAATGTTATAAACATTGACAAACAAGTGTTTTTTTTTTATAATAAAAAAGCATCTAGAGTACTTACGAGAGGTGATCAAAGTCCTCCACGGGTGCTCTGGGTTTCACCGTCACTCGGTTTACTTCATTATGGAGCCCGTCCAGCAGAAAGCGCAAGAACTCCTGAGCGTCCTGCTGACTACAGGCAAGAAAGTTGATTTTAAAGAATTGAAGAATACCAGTCAAATATGCGGTTAGCAATACGCAATGTTTGTGACTTACTTGTAACCAACAAATCGAGGGGCGTATTTCTGAATCTGCATTTTGAAGTCAGAAGGGCTGATGGCCTCATTGCTAGCTGACGTCCAAATGGTTTGAGTGAGCTTGGCAAACTCTGAACACAGAAACACGCATGCATGCGTTTATTTATTTATCTATGTTTAAATGCCAGATCAGCAGCATTGTCTATATTCATGGCAAAATGTATACTAAATATACAATATATAACATGCAATCATATCGGTTTGTTAATAAACATTTTACAAATAACAACACTGAAAAGAGTCATATACAGTATAGCTTTATTAATAATAAATATTCTAAAATTCTGAAATGCTGGATAACAACAATCTCTAATATCATTTAAAAATACACATTAAAATGAAGTCAAAATATTCTTACACAAGTCACAAATAGGGCTTTCTTCCCGTTTCAATAAATATGAATAAGTCTTGAGTGACCGTATGTACAACCTGATCATGTCTAGTTTTAAAATGGTATGCAGGCATGTGACTAACATACAATAACCTATAGGAGTCTGATGTGCGTGCTGGAAATGAATGCTCTACTGTATAGACTGTGTCTCTTACCGTCCATCAGTGCAGCTTTGGCCCTGCAGTTGTTGTTGAGGTCTGTGCGGTGTGTGTTACGCAGACAGTAGTCCCTCAGGTCATGAGTGTTGCTCAGACACTGCAGGATGGAGTTCATGAAACACTGCAGAGGCACAATGGAAGGAGAATGCACTGAAAATTAAGTTGGAATTCTTATGAATTGAGAATACAGCTCTTTCTGGCCACTTTATTAGGTACAACTGCTTGTTTACACAAATATCCAATCAGCCGATCACATAGAAGCAAATCAATGCATTTAGGCATGTAGGTCAAGACGATCTGGGACAATCTGAGCATCAGAATGTGAGAAAAAGAGTGATTTAAAATGATGGTTCACCCAAAAATAACAACTCACTTTAAAGTGGTTCCAAACCTTTATGAGTTTCTTTTTACCAATATTTCTATTTTATACTGATTTCTACTTTAATGATATAGCTATACTAATTTTTTTAAAGAAAGCCATGTCAGAGGTTATCAGTTTTATTCATAATATCTTCATTTGTGTTCAAAAGAATAGGTCTGTGATAAGTGAAGGGTGAGCAAATGACGACTGAATGTCTACCACAGAAGTGGTTAGTGATGTCAAATAGGCTGGTCTGAGCATTTCAGAAATGGCTGATCTACTGGGATTTTCACACACAACCATCTATTGGGTTTAGAGATGATTGTGTAAAAAAAAATGCATTTAGACATCTTAATTGAACCGTGAACAGTAACACTTTAGAATAATGCTTCATTAGTTAATGTATTACTAACATTAACTAAGTATGAACAATCTTGTAATGCATTTATTAATCACAATTCAAGATTAACTAATGCATTATTAAAATCCATAAGTTGTGCTTGTTAACATTAGTTAATGCCTTGTGAGTTAACATGAATTAACACTATTTTCCTTAAATGACATTAACTAAAATTAACAAACATGAACAAATACCATAATAAATCTAATACTAATAGTTTGTTCATGTTAGTAAAAACATAACGAACTCATTGACCATTATTTTAAAGTGTTACTCTGTGAACCCAAAAATGACAACTGACAAAAGTCACAGAAACAAAAATAAATCCCCAAAACATCTGAATGTCAGAGTTTACACTGATATCACAGTCATTCATTTTTGCATGAACTTTATATGGAAATATAGATGTGTTGCTACTTGCTAAAAATACTTACAGTATTTCCGAGATTCCTGAGACCCACCAGACCCTGAGCATTCTTTGAGTTCTGCAGACAACAAAGAAGGGAGAAAAAGAGAGAAAAAAAAGATTAGAGGACTTTCTAAGATGACCACCTGAGCTAGCTATACCCAACATGTTTTAATAAATTCAAAAAGGACTGAAGCGCATGACTCACTCGAGCCACATCATTTGTTTGCCACAGATAATGAATGACAGTGAAGTGAAAATGCATGTTTAAGAAGGGAGAACCAGACGAGATTAAAGGTGTCTCTAATTAAAATGACATAAGATATTCCACATTTCAGTGTTCTATAGTCTGCTTTTTGGGACAAATGGGACAAATAATGCCCATCTGCCATGTCACAACCATAACCAACCCAGGCTTATTATTGATACGTACCCCTGTTTACATTTCAGGGCAGTGCGAAATACGTGCGAGATCTCAAATTTGTCTTGCGAGTGCCATTCGAGCCACCAGATCCACCAGAGGCCGCTGTTGACTGACTGACTGACCGACTGATCCCCCCCCCCCCTTTTTTTTTTTTGCAAGAAGCTACACTATTTAATTATTATTTATTTATATAAAATAAAATCAATTGTTTTAGCAGTATTATTAAACATTTGTCATTAAAATAACGTCATAGTAAGGTGTTTCAAGCAATTTTATCTTGACAGACTGGCACAAATATTCAGACTCTCATCATACTTAGGCATCTTAGCTAGTCATCTGTTTTATTTTGCTGACCAGCTCTCATAATCCCTGGTAAGACTGTCACATTGCACAGCATGGAGCTAATGAATTTGTAGTGACCAGCATACTCGACTTCAGTGTAGGCCTAATATATATGCAGCAGCTATAAATTAAATAAGCTGAATAACGTTATATATCAGTATTATTGAGTACGATGATCTTATGTCATTTGAATGGCGAGATTTAATACATTCAGTAGCAAATCTTACTGAACGAATCAATGATTCAAATGAATCGGTTAAATAAATGACTCGTTTAGTATTACAATCACTTGCTGCCACCTGCTGGCATTTTCAGAATATCATTTTGTCAATCACCTCGTTGTAAAACAGTGGTTTGCTCCGTAGACAATCTGAAAAAATATTGCTTAAAGAGGCTAATAATATTGACCTTAAAATGTTACAAAAAATTAAAAACTGCTTTTATTCTAGCCCAAATAAAACAAATAATACTTTCTCCAGAAGAAAAAATATTATAGGAAATACTGTGAAAAATTCGTTGCTCTGTTAAACATCATTTGGGAAATATTTAAAAAAGAATAATTGTGACTTCAACTGTATGAAGATGTAGCACAGAAACATTTGAGTAATGTAAGAGAGCTGGGAATGCTGATGATTTCACATGCTTGATAATCTGGCCATAAGTGCTCAGCCTGTTGACCATGACATAACACAGAGCGCTCCAGCACATGAACAATGTGTCAAGAGGTTTCTCGGTATGAATCTCACGCATTCTCAAGCGACACACTCAGAATCAGAGATACAGAGGCTTGGAATAGCAGTGCTTATTTTCATGTGCGTCATTCGCTGATTGCAGTGCTGACTGTGTGATGTTATAATGGTGCCGGTGATGCTGGGAAGAACTCAACAAAGTTGCAAACATCCACTCAGACAGGTGATTTTGACCCCTAATTTCTTGAAGAAACGTTTGGCAATCCCCCAGTTTGACAGACAAGGCTTAAGCCTAATTCCAGAATAAAATGTAAGTCTGAGCTGTTTCAACTGAAGGAAACTTGCAGTGACTGATCGTAAAATACTAAATCAGTGTTTTTTTTTGTCTCAAACGAACACAGATTTTTTGTTCTAAGGCACATTTATAAAATAAATGACTTCAATGTCCTTACTGAACAACAACATAACAATTGAGCATACCTAACTGAACAATTGAGCGTAATTGGCGATTCATTCCGCTGTGGTGACCCCTGATAATCAGGGACTAAGCCTAAGGAAAATGAATGAATGAATGAATGAATGAATGACAACACTATATTAGATGAAATAGTAGATTTATGCATTCTGATGCTAATTTTCATTATGAATAACCACAACACTACATCATGTCCTATGAACCATTAGGCGGCCTTAATGTTAGTGTTGTTATTATGAAAAATGACAACTGCTGTCACAATTTTGAAGCTTAAATAAAACTGAAGTAAAATAATATAATATAATAATTAATGTTAGATGGATACTTAAGGGCGTCACGGTGGCGCAGTGGGTAGCACGATCGCTTCACAGCAAGAAGGTCGCTGGTTCGAGCATCGGCTGGGTCAGTTGGCATTTCTGTGTGGAGTTTGCATGTTTTCCCCGTGTTGGCGTGGGTTTCCTCCGGGTGCTCCGGTTTCCCCCACAAGTCCAAAGACATGCGGTATAGGTAAATTGGGTAAGCCAAATTGTCCGTAGTGTATGTGTGTGAATGAGTGTGTGGATGTTTCCCAATGATGGGTTGCAGCTGGAAGGGCATCCGCTGCGTAAAACATGTGATGGATAAGTTGGCTGTTCATTCCGCTGTGGTGACCCCAGATTAATAAAGGGACTAAGCCGAAAAGAAAATAAATGAATAAATGCAATAATATTACATAAAGGAACACGTGAAACATGCCAAAAACAGTGACTGGGCAGTGTATGATATTATGCACCATGTTAAGCGTATCACAAATTGCACACTAATGACATTATTGATGGATGTTTCACAACCCTAAAAAATCAATAAAAATTCATCCATGAACAAAAAACTACAAACATACAGAACAGCGGCATATGATTGACGAACAGTTTAAAATTTAATATTTTATATCTGTTTCAGTCATTTTTGAGCCATGGAGCACTGCAAAAAAAAAAAAAAACAGTGCAGTGATGTTTTAATAGTTTTCAGTATATATACAGTACTGTGCAAAAGTCGCAGGCCACCACCAGCTTTGGGAGCCTAAGACTTTTGCACAAATCTATCTACGGAACAAGGTTAGGAGGTACGGAGCAAGGTGAACTATAATTTTAATTTACGAACAGAAAATATGGGAAATATGTACACAATATTCAGAACAGAATTACTTTTGGAATCAAATGTCTAGCAACAAAAGTCTGTGTTTAACATGACCTCTTTAGTACCAGGCAACAGCTTGAATTTGTTTGTTGAGTCTTTCCTGAAATTATGTGCAATTTAATGCCAAGCATCTTTCAGCTTTTTCAGTTCTTCCTTAGATTTAGCATGTTCTATCTTTCTTTTTCTCTCCAGGTGAATCTCATACTGCCTATAATATTGCCTATACATACTGTATACAATAATTAGGTCTGAGCAGCCAAATTTAATTGTTTTCTGTTCACTTAAATTTGTGAAAACGATAAAGTTAACTTAATCAATTTGTGTTGGCACAACATAAAGGAATTGTGTGAAACCCAGCATTTTGTTTTTACAGTGTATGAGATTAACTTTTCAATCTTATTTTTTTTTTTAACTAACATTTTATAACTATTAACTTTATTGAATTATTTTTACAACAAAGACTATGCAGTATTATTTTACATTTGATTATTCAATTACTGTGTGCCTGAATACTGTTAGATGCCTCGGAAAACACTAAAACACTGTTTATTTCATTTGTATCTCTTTCTTTATTGTGTTTATCTATGCTTGTGGATTGTTTATTATAATTTATGCTGATGCACTCGCCTAAAGCATCATCCCAATCAATCTAAAATGATAACTTCTTTCCGAATAGAGATATGTAAGTCACACATAATCACAGAATAACAAAATATCACAATGTTAGATTTTTCCAATATCATAGAGCCGTAGTTTATACATGTAGCTGTTCTAATCTGGGGCACCACGGTGGCACATTGTGTAGCACAATCGCCTCACAGCAAGAAGGTCGCTGGTTCGAGCCCCGGCTGGGTCAGTTGACATTTCTGTGTGGAGTTTGCATGTTCTCCCCGTGTTTACATGGGTTTCCTCCGGGTGCTCCGGTTTCCCCCACAAGTCCAAAGACATGCGCTATAGGTGAATTGGGTAAGCTAAATTGTCTGTAGTGTATGTGTGTGAATGAGTGTGTGTGGATGTTTCCCAGTGATGGGTTGCAGCTGGAAGGGCATCCGCTGCGTAAAACATATGCTGGATAAGTTGGCGGTTCAGTCCGCTGTGGCGAGCCCAGATTAATAAAGGGACTAAGCCGAAAAGAAAATGAATGAATGAATGAATGAATGAATGTTCTAATCTGCTCTACATCTCAGCATTTAATTTCTCGGATATTTAATATCAAGCATCTATCGGGTTTTTCAGTTCTTCCTTAGATTGAGCATGTTCTACCTTTCCTTTTCTCTCCAGGTGAATCTCATACTGCCTATAATATTGCCTATACATACTTTATATAATATTCAGGTCTGGACTCTGTGGAGGCCATTTCATGACTGTCTCCAATATGATTTCATAACATTAGCAGTGTGTTTGGGATCATTATCATGCTCAAAAATAATACTATTACAAACTAGGTGCTTTCTAGTAGGAATTACATGACGAATTAACACCTGTCTGTAATTTTCAGCATTCACAATCGCATCAATTCAGGCAATATTGACAACAGCTCTGACAGAAATGCACATCAAACAAAGACGGAAACTCCAGTATTTTTCATTCATTCTTTCATCTATCTTCAACTCTTTCTTTCATATGTCTTAAACAATTAGACCTGAAAAAATCCAACTAGAACATGTATTTTCTGGTTGCATTTTAATAAAGAGAATGAGAAATAATATATATAATATCATTATACCCTCACTAAAACAACAAACGTAACTGGGTGCCTTTTGCACAGTACTCTATATAATAGTATTGTCATGATGTTCTTAGAAATCATTCAGCATTATGGTATTCTCATCCAAAAACCATCAGTCACAGTCTGTTTTTGTGAGGAATGGATCAAAATGCACTTTAATTAAAGAGTAATGAAGTGCACTAATCAAACACCTCCTGTTAGCACCTTCGAGGACAGATGTGTCAGGTTCAAACATGTTCAGTTCAGTGTGTCATCCCGGGGGGTTATTCCTATATTCACCCAAACATCTGATGAGATTTTTCTTCCCTAAAGAAGATGAGAGAGGGCAAAACAGATGGTCCAAGGTCTCTGGGTTTCACACTCAGTTCGAAAAGCAAACTGGTATGACAACAGCCAGCACACAGCAGCAGCCATGGGTACGGCAAGCATTGGGAGTTGTGCCTTGAAAGCGATTGGCTAACACGAGGACAGCACTGGATGTCTCTTCAAAGATCTTCGGAGGGCTGCGAGCTAATTGGCTGGCGCGAGTTGAAAGCAAGCGAGTAAGAACACAATGTCCTGACCTTAGTTTCTGGAAGCCACGGCTGTCACTGGTGTAAGAACTCGATGCGCTCTGCTGCCAAAAGGCTGGTCACATGCGCACACAAACATCTGATTCAAGCAGATTCCTGAGGCTCAGCTCTTTTATATCTTATATTACATGCTTTATTGGTCTCCTTGATTATATCTTTGTATACAGTTTACAGTAGGGCTGCACAAGATATCTTTTCAGCATCGATAAATCGCAAATGTGATCATTTGCAATAAAACCACAAGATATGCAATGCTGAGTCCGGATTATAATTTATTATTTGCATGTGCATTTGAGGCCTGTGACTGTATCTGCTCAAAAAATGACTTTTGCTGCTTGTTTAAAGTACTTATTTAAAATGAGTGGAAACAACACAATTCTTAAGGTTTTATAGGGGGACAATTTAATTGTTTTCTGTTTAATCTACTTAAATTTGTAAAAATGATGAAGTTAACTTAATATATGTGTTGTGTTGGGACAACATAAAGGAATTGTGTGAAACCCAGCATTTTTAACAGTGTATGAGGATTTTAAAAACATTCAGGTATGATAAATTGTACAGTTTGTACATTTTATAATGATGAACTTTATTGAATTATTTTTACAACGAAGACTATGCAGTATTATTTTACATTTCATCATTCATTTACTGTGTGCCTGAATACTGTTAGATGCCTCAGAAAACACTAAAACACTGTTTATTTCATTTGTATCTCTTTCTTTATTGTGTTTATCTATGCTTGTGGATTGTTTATTATAATTTATGCTGATGCACTCACCTAAAGCATCATCCCAATCAATCTAAAATGACAACTTCTTTCAGAATAGAGATATTCAAGTCACATAATCACAGAATAACAAAATATCACAATGTTAGATTTTTCCAATATCGTAGAGACGTAGTTTATACGTGTAGCTGTTCAAATCGGCTCTATATCTCAGCACACACTGTTCTAAAAGAAAGGACACATTTGAGACACCTGAAATGAAGGGACTCATCAGAAATGGGATATCTGGTCGGGCATAACTCAGAATCGGCCATCAGTGTTAATGATAAGCCATGACAGCTCGTCATTACTCTGGACAATGATTGTCAATCTGGATGGACAGAAGAGTTTGCATAAGGTCACAAGCCTGTGAAAAACAGGACCCTTGGCGATTCTTGGAATGTCCTCGATAGATATGCCGTTAAGGTACATTCCTTCAGATCTGTACCGCTTACTCAGGAGTCCATTTGTTCCTGGTAATTACACAACATTTTGCTCTGGTTGTTTCATTGTTGCATAGCAAACACTGGTTACACTGGGAAATGTGGTTATTACCACTTAGATAACTGACATTATACCATTTGTATGGTGTTGATGTACACAAACAAATATGGCAGCTTTCCCATTATTTAATGGATTGTTGGTGTTGTGTAAATAGTTGGATTATTAAATAATGGATTATTTGTGTTGTGTAAATAGTTGTCATGTATTTTCCTGTATGAGGGGAACATGATTTGAACATTCCTTGGTGGCCCACTTAAAGGGATAGTTCACCCCAAAATGAAATTGTACACATTATTTACTCACCCTTAATTGCTTCCAAACCTTTATAAGTTTCCGTTTTCTCTTGAACACAAAACAAGATACTTTGAAGAAAGTTGAAGACCTTTAACCATTACCAAAAACAAATAGGCTACTATGGATGTCAACAGGTTTTTAGCTTTCTTTAAAAAAGCTTCTTTTGTGTTTAATAGAAAATCATAAAGGTCTGAAAGAAGTAAAGAGTGAGTTAATGATGATAGCATTTCATTTTTGGGTGAACTATCCCTTTAATCAATTTTAAAAATCCTTCAGAGAAACACACATGCCTTTGTACTAAATATGGCCCAAAGGTGTAATTTAGTACATTGCAAAAAACCAAGCCTCTAGTTATGCAGCCTGATGACTCATAATCATCTGTTTTAATTTACATTCCATTTAAATACTTTAAATGGTTCGTTCACTGGCTTCTCCGTGAGCAATGCGCTGCCTACTGAGCGCGACGCAACAGCTGCGCAGGTAGATGGCGTCAGACCGTCAATGCAAAGCCAGCGGCTTTAAACTCTACTTGACAATTGCCCGTGTTACGTAACAATCCACGCTTCGAACGTTCACATTAACTATACATTTAAGACTTAGATACTGACGTGGTGAACGTAAATATTTCATTATGAAGCAGTGTTATGTCTGAAAACACGCAGAAGTAAAAATCTGAGGTTTCTGGAGGCAGGAAAGCTGGTCAACTGGCAAGGTCAGAGACAGCAGCATCTCGTGTGTGTGTGGAGGTCTGGGACACTTTCGAGGGTACAAACCAGGTGAGTCATTCTTTAAATGCTACTGACACTAACATTTTTTGTGAGTGAGAGAATGAGACTTAAAAAAGATCAACTTTAAGGGTCGATATGCAAATGATGTATTTCATATAACCTAGTTTTCAACCACATTATAATGTTTGAATGAACATGCATAAGTTTACTTTCAGAAGTGCATTCATGGGTTAAGGTGATATGCAACTGCTAGTTCTGTTCACAGCTTTTCACCTCAAACAATTAATAATATCATTTTAAGATATTGAATATCTTAATAGTTTTGAATCTGTAACCCGTAGCTATGTGACTGTTTATTTAAAGAATATGTTAGCCAGATATTACGCATGAAAGGCTACTAACATATTGAGTTGTTACCATTTGCAATTATTTGTCTTAATATTTTGTAGGTTTCTTAAAAAGTCGTGTTTATTTCCTCAGTAAATTGCAAAACAGTTGTGCTGATATCCCTTACCTACCATTTCCAAACATAAAAACAAATCAATATTGTGAGGCATTGAACTTGTATGCCCCCTTCAAGGTGATCCACCAATGTTTGATTTATTTCTGGTCAGAAACTAAATCAACACTAGTCTTGATTCACTGTTGTTTTACACGTTTAATCTGCTACCAAATTATGGTCTACCGATGATGGTCTGCTAAGAAAAGGATTGTCAGGTTAAGCAATAATCTTCATGACTACAAAGCAGTGAGGCGTGCAAGAATATGACAGACAGTAGCTGTACTGAAGGTTCATTCAGTCACCCCTAATAATGAGTTTCTATTTAAACCAAGTATGCAGACGGTAATTGAGGAGCTGCGAGTTGGGCTTACCTTAGCCTGGTTAATGAGAAGTCCCACAAATGTGGACACCAGCATGGAGCGAGACATTGTCGGACTTTTTCTGCGCATATCTTGCTTGATGAAGGGGAAAGCCGAAGCCGGTGGTTCCTCCGGGACAGTGACCGTGTACGACTGTCGTATACTCGGCATTATGACTGGAGAAAACTAGCGGAACAAACAGCGCAATGTCTACGACTCAATACAAGCCACGGTATTCCTGCGTATTTGTAAAGATCCCGTTTGTCATGCAGTCTGTCTCTATAGCATTCCTCAGGTGATGTTCTTCTCATGCACTGTGCTCAGTCTTGTGTTCTTGGGCTCACGAGAGGTTCACCAATAATGTTGGTACCTAATAATACAACAGTACAATCCGGTATCTCTTGTCGTGTTGGAATGTTCCGTACAGCGATATGTTCGGTATTGACCGGCTGTAGCGCCGCTGTTCGAGCGTCAGAAACCAGCAGAGGAATAATGGAAAAGTCCGTGTGCCGTTTGCTTTTGCACAGGCGCGCACACGCCCCCTCGGCACGAGAGAGACGTCACCAAACGCCTCATGCTGTCCTGACGTCACGCAGCAGAGGACAAGACCTTCCCATTCATCTGCACGCTTTTGAACGACGATGTGTTATTCTGACATTTATATATTGACATTTATATATATTATATATTGTTATTCTGACATTTATATAATAACCTTTTACTCATAAACATACTCATGTTTGTAAACGCGCGTTGATTCTATATTGATTCACACTGCCTGATGCTGATATTAAAATAGAGACAAATTACCAGGCATCCTTTGGATATAAACGAATGTAAAATGTCTTTACCTGCAGCACTAGCCTACACTGTGAAAAAATATCTGTAAATTAGCAGTTTTCCGTATTTTGTTGTTATTCAATGTTTTTATTTTCATTTTTTCCACCATTTATTATGCATTTGAATTGGATTATGGGACATTAATCTTTCTTCCAACAAATTTTAACCTTAAAAAGTTAAAAAAAGTGACTTTTAATAAAATCTTTAGTGATATTATTGTCTGGGTTGGTGTTGTATATCACGGTACAAAAATCTTGTAATAAACTGCCAGTGCATTTTCTGTTATTTCTCTATATATTATTTCTTAAACATAATATTATTTACTAAAATGTCAATGAAAGTTTCTTTGTTAAACTGCACAGTTGAATTTTGAGATCAAGGGCCAGTAATGCAATTCACAACCGTAAATAAATGCAAAGGCATAAATCGCAAAATACAGAAACTGTAAATTAACATTTTTTTTGTGTGTACTTTAGAAAGTAGGTTACAAGCAGATGTACATTCTGCTATATTAGAATGTGTCCTGTTAATTTTAATTAAGAAAAAACTCACTAAAATGCCATTTACTGTAAAAGGTTTTAATACCAAAATATTATTCATTCATTCATTCATTTTCTTTTTGGCTTAGTCCCTTTATTAATCTGGGGTCGCCACAGCGGAATGAACCGCCAACTTATCCAGCATATGTTTTAAGCAGCGTATGCCCTTTCAGCTGCAACCCATCATTGGGAAACATCCATACACACTCATTCACTATGGACAATTTAGCTTACCCAATTCACCTATACCGCATGTCTTTGGACTTGTGGGGGAAACCGGAGCACCAGGAGGAAACCCACACGAACACGGAGAACATGCAAACTCCACACAGAAATGCCAACTGACCCAGCCGAGGCTCAAACCAGCAACCTTCTTGCTGTGAGGCGATTGTACCCACTGTGCCACAGCGTCACCCCCAAAATATTATGTCAGGCATATTTAGAATGTCAATAATTTCATGACATAAAAAGTATATGTGTGTGTGTTTTATGTTTATATATGTTGTTCCCGCTTACAGCCACACCACCCTTAGCACGCCTGATCTCGTCTGATCTTGGAAGTTAAGCAGGGTTGGGCCTGGTTAGTACTTGGATGGGAGACCGCCTGGGAATACCAGGTGCTGTACGCTTGGCCGCACGGTGGCGCAGTGGGTAGCACAATCGCCTCACAGCAAGAAGTTTGCTGGTTCGAGCCTCGGCTGGGTCAGTTGGCATTTCTGTGTGGAGTTTGCATGTTCTCCCCGTGTTGGTGTGGGTTTCCTCCGGGTGCTCTGGTTTCCCCCACAAGTCCAAAGACATGCGCTATAGATGAATTGGGTAAGCTAAATTCTCCGTAGTGTATGTGTGTGAATGAGTGTGGATGTTTCCCAGTAATGGGTTGCAGCTGGAAGGGCATCCGGTGTGTCAAACATATGCTGGATAAGTTGGTGGTTCATCCCGCTGTGGCGACCCCAGATTAATAAAGGGACTAAGTCGAAAAGAAAATGAATGAATGAATGAATGAATATGTTGTTCCATTTTTTCATAAAGCTGTTTCACTAAATGACAATGATATTTCACCCATATTTTCCGTTTCAGCAAATGTTATTATTACATACAGTACATTAAAAGTATGGCAAACAGTACAATGCATTAGCAAGTTTTGTTAACTATAAAGTTGATAAATATTCAATGCTCTTTTTTGTTTTCTGTCTCCTAAATATGCTGTTACTATTCAGGGGTGAAAAAAAATCAAATGATTCAGTGTATGAGTAAATTGTCCGAATGAATCAAACTGAAGCACAAACTATTTTTTTGCCACCTCGTTTGACAGATAAGAGCCATCGAGTGATTCATTTGAAAATCTGGTGAAGCAACTGGTTCTGATTATAAATAGCTGATAGAAACATGTATGACTTTACTGGAGAAAATTATTAGGTCAGAAGGTGATCTCCACGGACAAAAAAGAAATATGACAGGAAAACTGCGGTACTTCATTCAACCTCGTGCCAGAGTAAAGAAATATTTACACTTACAGGAAAAAAAGCAATTACATATTAAAATTACTTGTTTAAATTTGTGCAACACACAAGAAGCACATTTAGATTCCTATAATAATCTAGTATAATATAATCTAATAAATAATCCTTTTGACATAAGATTATTTTACTTAAAACACACTTAATTTGGGCATTTTATTTCTTAAAACAAGACAATATGTTTTGCTTGTCACGAAAAATGCTTCTTGGTTAGGAATTTTTTAATATTTGTACTAGAAACAAGACTAAAAATAAAGTAAGAAAAGCATTTTTTGCAATTTTTTAATACATCCAAAGCTTATGTAGATTTATTGTAAGACTATAGGGCTCTATAATAAAATATTAACATATTTTTCCCATTCAAAATACTGTAGATTCATTCATTCATTAATTTTCCTTCGGCTTAGTCTATATTTCAGAGGTTGCCACAGCGGAATGAACCGTCAACTAACTGGGAAACACCCATATACTCATTCACACACACAATCATACACTACGGCTAATTTAGTTCACCCAAATCACCTATACTGCATGTCTTTGGACTGTGAGGGAAACCCAGAAGAAACCCACGCCAACACGGGAGAACATGCAAACTCCACACAGAAATGCCAACTGGCCCAGCCGGGACTGAAACCAGCAACCTTCTTCCTGTGATGCGACAGTGCAAACCACTGAGCCACCGTGTCGCCCCAGTACTGTAGATGTATTGGTTTTTGCGTCATTTCTCACGTATGTATTCTCCAAGTACGTCAGATACTTGTCTCAGTGTACTGCCAGCTCATACGATGAAATGAAACTAATTACAGGATTTTGCACCGCAGGCTAATAATGAGCCATTGCAGGGCCATCCATTTGTACATTCATAAAGCCTCTCTATTCAAGTTTCTCTTTATATAGCCCAGGGGTTACAAAGCGTACAGTCAGATCTTGAAGAAGGAGTCATTCACTGCCCCTAGCTGTCCAATATGCATAAATGAACTACAGTTTTGTTTTTTTCTTGGTTTCATTTTCATTTATTCATTTTCTTTTCGGCTTGGTCCCTTTATTAATCAGGGGTCGCCACAACAGAATGAACCGCCAACTTATCCAGCATATGCTTTACGCAGCGGATGCCCTTCCAGCTGCAACCCATCACTGGGAAACACACATACACACTCATTCACACACATACACTACGAACAATTTAGCTTACCCAATTCACCTATAGCGCATGTCTTTGAACTGTAGGGGAAAACCGGAGCACCCGGAGGAAACCCACGCCAACACGGGGAGAACATGCAAACTCCACACAGAAATGCCAACTGACCCAGCCGAGGCTCGAACCAGCGACCTTCTTGCTGTGAGGCGACAGTGGTACCCCCTGTGCCACTGCGCTGCCCTGGATAATTTTTTTTGCCTTTTTTGTGTAATTGTACAATGCGCATCAAACTAAATGTGTGTATTTTGTGAAAATAACGTGTCAAAATAACGCTGTAAACTGCAATTTAGTTTAAACATTTAGAGTGGTGCCAACTCGATTTGAACTAATAATAATTATTAATTTCAAAACTTTTTTTGTTATTGGCATGTTCAAATAACATCTTACTGTTTACTTTACAGGTATTGAAATTGCCTGGGCATTCAGTGTCAAAAATCAGTGTCAACAGAATCAAAAATCATTTGACAGCCAGTCATTTGATAGCCTGTGACATTATCAAAATGGTGAGTTCGTTGTTCTTAAATATTTAATAATTTTATGTTTCATGGAAAACAAATACCCATCTCAGTCAGTGAAATTCAAAAATGACATAAATAAATACAATTCTCAATAAATAGCACCACTGCACTTTGGGAATATCGATTCCTGGCTCAAGGACCTTTCTTGATTTTGTCATAAAAATAAATATCTGTGGTAAGAATAATATTATATTCTCATTTTTAAAGAAATGAGTTTATAAAACAATTTTGTGTTAGATTTTTAGGAAAAATTGTCAAATAATTATAATTATTAATTATAATAAGAAAAATAAATAATTATTGGTAAATTTTGCTGTTTGAAATAAGTGGTTGTATGATTGCAATATAAGCTGAAGTACATTTGTCTTTCAGGGTAACGTTTTTGTCCAAAACATGCTCATTCTGATTATGTACCCCTATATACATTTCTGGAGAGCGCCAAATACATCGCAGTAGCTACGTTTTTTTGCAGTTTTTGTTTTCGTGTATCCACCAGAGGCCGCTGTGTACGCTTTTTCAGATCTCAAATTTCTCTCGTGAGTGCCATTCGCGCCTGCTGTTCTCTCGTAAACCCACCAGAGACCATTGTCGACTGACTGACTTGCTGACTGACCAACCGACCGATCCCCCCACCCACCGCCTTCCCTAAACCCAATCAATAGTGTTTTAAAAAGCACCGATTGAACCACCCACCCCCCTCCCTAAACCCAACCGCAGTGTTTTAAAAAGCCATCCAGAAAAAGAAAAGCCCCCTGATTTTTACCACGTTTTTAGATTTTACCACATTCTCACCCTGTTATTTACTTGTTTGTTTTATTTTTTAGCTTTTGTTTTTGTCTTACCTGCTTTCTGGAACCGGACTTGAACCCCGTTGTCGCGGTCATCTCCGCTCTGCGTCTCAAGTCCGCTGACATACATATCGAGCTACCGGACAAACTGATAACAGCGGTAAAGCTGTTCACACGGAGGTAATCGGTCAGCTGGTAAGCGAGAAAAGAAACGGCATCATACCACCCCGTAGCGTTCATTTTAAAGATAAAATGCAGCCATACGTAGTTCTGCCTACATAATTCGCGATCTCCAGAAATGTATATAGGGCTACGTTTTCAGAATAAGCCTATGTTATTTTTGTCATTCATTTTAATGGTAATGTTCTGTTTTACACTGAATTACAGTAACACTTTATAGAGATATAATGAGATGCTAAAATTGTTATGCACTGATAAAAATATATTGAATATGATCAAATTTTATGTTTTAATGTTTGTTAATATTATGTTTCCATGCATTGATTTTTCCGTCCATGACTACTGCGCTTTTAAATTATGTCTTGCACTTACCATTGGCCAACTTTTATTCAAAGAACCTAAGTAAATCCCTTCAGATATGAAGGTTACGCTACGAATAATCCACAACCGTGGTGAAAAAAAAAAGGGCGGATGCCCTTCCAGCTGCAACCCATCTCTGGGAAACATCCATACACACCCATTCACACTCATACACTACGGACAATTTAGCTTACCCAATTCACCTGTACCGCATGTCTTTGGACTTGTGGGGGAAACCGGAGCACCCGGAGGAAACCCACGCCAACACAGGGAGAACATGCAAACTCCACACAGAAACGCCAACTGACCCAGCCGAGGCTCAAACAAGCGACCTTTATGCTGTGAGGCGAATGTGCTATCCACTGCGCCACCGTAAGGCCTATATTATATTATATTATATTATATTATATTATATTTTTACATTACATATTACTAACCCTAGCATTTAAATGTTTTGTTGTATGCAAAAACTGACTAAAGGGCCATTATTTAACACGACGTAATAGCAAGCTTTGTGTGATATCATTGGTGTAGCTGCATGACTCAATACTGGTACTAACATTACTCTAAATGATCCCCCGCCGAACCTCACCCTAAATTGCTTCACGATAAAAGGCCCAGCAGACCAGTGACCCAGAAGCAGCTGCGGGGCAATTTGTGTGGGAACAACAGCAAAAAAGCCCTGGTGGTGTTTCTCTAAAGCTCTCCTGTGTCTTTTCACCATGCCTATTATGTAAGCGCCATCTAAAGCATGGCAGAGCTGGCCTATTCTGTGCAAATAATTGCATTCATCTTATGAAACACACTCTGAATCGAGCTTATATAAGAGCTTGTTTGAAGCAGTGTGCTGAGCCTTATATTCATGCCAGCCGCAATCCACATCCCCAGTGACGGACATGCCAAAGCATTGCCATCTCACTGCCACAACTAACAGATGTGCTTATGTGTGAGAGACACGCTCGAAAGGAATTAGAGGGGCTGTCTGTTTGGAAGAGATCTGAATAACAGGCCTCTGTGTAAACAAACCAGAGTGACACCATGAGCACAAAAATGCAGCGAGGCCGTTCACACATATACAGTTATTACACATTTATATTTACTGTGGGGGAAACCTGAGCACCCGGGGGAAACCCATGCCAACACGGGGAGCAAACTCCACACAGAAATGCCAACTGACCCAGCCGGGGCTCAAACCAGCAACCTTCTTGCTATGATGTTACAGTGCTAACCACTGAGCCACCGTGTCGCCCTATTTTTAATATATTTTTTATTATTTATATATATTTGTTTATATATGTCTAGTTTTATATATTTTCATACTTTTTACTGTTTTTGTTGATGTGTTAATAAAAGTTCACTATGTAGTGCATCTTCCACCATATAATCAAAAGAAGCTTTGTGTTTTGTTACAAGAAATAAAGTCTCATCTTTTAAATCAGGAAATCCACCAATATCTCATGGCAGTTCTTTACTTTTTGATTTAGTGGCTACTTTTCTTTAATTTGTACGATCTTATTCGCACAATTTAGTACGATTTGCTTATCCCTCAATGACGGTTGGGTTTAGGAGTGGGGTCTGGTGCCAAGCCTCCTTTTAAAAATGTTACATTTTTTGGTACGACTGAACTCATTCGAATTCATATGAATTAGCCACTAAACTGACCAAACGTAAAATAGTTATGTTTCCTCGTGTGTTCAGGCTGGACAGATCATGTAATCGCAGCGGGAAGCACAAAAGAACTTAATCATTCCTTCCTCTTTACTACTAGTTATAGAACAATATAGAAATCCCTGTCTCATATAGTCCCTCAATCAAAATACACCAATACTTGTAAACATTTAGTCACCTATAGCACTACGTTTATATCAAGCAGGTCTTTTAGTGACCTACAACATTATATACAATGCACACATAATCATGCTGATAGATTAGCGCAGGCAAACGAACAACATGATAGCAAATCTGTATTGCTGTGGACTTTTGGCCAAAGATAGGTTTAAGTTTAAAGACATGGAAACAAAACAAACCATAAAACATTATATAATCTTATGCCATTATATAATAAACATTCTTTATTAATTATTTAGGCAAGGCAAACATTATTTATAGAGCACAATTTTACACAACCGTAGTTGATCCAAAATGCTTTACAATAAAATAAGAAAGCACTTTGTGTTTAGTAAGCACTTTACAATTTAGTATTTACTTTTTTTTATTAATAAAATCAAATATGGCACAATAATATGAATTATTCTTTCACTTGGAATAAATCGTAGTAATGTTTTAGAACATGCCTGAAACATTAAAGGGAGTAGTTCATTAAAAAAGTAAAATTACCTCATAATTTACTCACCCTTAAGTCATCTTTGGTGTATATGAATTTTTCTGTAGTTTTATCCTGGCTCTTTTTTTATTCAGTATAAAGGTGTCAGATAGTAGCTTTTATTTTGAAGCTTCTGAAAGAGCATTAATCTGTTGCCAAACTAACACATACGCCGCCAGGGGTTTAACACATGTCTTATGGAGTGGATTGGTGTGTTTTTGAAAGAAAGATATTTCACATTTTTTAATTATAAACTCCAGTCGACTGACGTATACGACAAATGATGCATGAAGCACAGAAGGTGATGAACAAAAACCAAGTTAATGATGAACTAGTTAAAACTGATTTATTTCGTTTTGGAAGCTTCAAAATAAAAGCCACTATCCAACGCCATTGTACAGCAGAGAGCCGGGATAAAATTTAAAACTACTCCAAATGTGCTCGTCTGACAGAAAAAAATCATATACACTGAAGGCGGTTTGAGGGTGAGTAAATTCTGGTGTAATTTTCATTTTTCAGTGATCTATATCTTTAACACATTCCACAAGAAAAAGAAAACAAGTAAAGCTAACATTGAAAAATATGAACTAGGTACACTGTAAAAAACAACAGTAAAATAGCACTTTTCTATGATTTATGTTTTAATTTTTTCCTATTTATTTATGCTTTTGAATTGCATTATGGGCCTCACAGTGGCGCAGTGGGTAGCACGTTCGCCTCACAGCAAAAAGGTCGATGATCGCTGGTTCGAGTCTCGGCTGGGTCAGTTGGCGTTTCTGTGTGGAGTTTGCATGTTCTCCCTGTGTTGGCGTGGGTTTCCTCCGGGTGCTCCGGTTTCCCCCACAAGTCCAAAGACATGCGGTACAGGTGAATTGGGTAAGCTAAAATTGTCCGTAGTGCATGAGTGTGAATGGGTGTGTATGGATGTTTCCCAGAGATGGGTTGCAGCTGGAAGGGCATCCGCTGCGTAAAACATATGCTGGATAAGTTGGCGGTTCATTCCGCTGTGGCGACCCCAGATTAATAAAGGGACTAAGCCGAAATGAAAATGAATGAATGAATGAATTGCATTATGGGACTTTAATCTTTCTTCCAACTACTTTGAACCTTGAAAAGTTTGAAAAAGTGACTTTTATGAACATTTTTAATAGTTTAAAGTGATATATTGTCTGGGTTGGTGTTGTATATTACAGTACAAAAACCTTGTAATGAACTGCCAGTGTATTTTCTGTTATTTTACAGACATTATATATTATGTCTTATACATTATATTTTTTCAAACTACTAAATTGTCAATACAAATCACGTTGTTAAACTGTAGAGTTCAATTTTCAACATCAAAAGTCGACAGAGCCGAGATCAAGGTCCCCTAATGCAACTCACAACCATAAATAAACTGAAAACAAATGGAAAACATCACAAAATATGGAAACTGTTAATTAACATATAAATATATATTTTACAGTGTAGCAAAATAGCAAAATAAAGTTCCTATGTGGAGTAGAATTAAATGCCTTGCAGAAGTTTTTACCCTATAATAGCTGTAGACATGCTATGGATGACTGGTGTTTACATAACTCAGCTAATCAGCACGCAGGGCTGTTGCACAACAGGCCTCCACAGTTGGACTGGCACAGAGGTCATTGCTTTCAGAAAACCAAGCCATGGAAACTGGCATTCTGGAGGATTTAAGGCAAGAATAAGTGAGAATGATTGGGTGTGAGCCTCTGTTAACACTGCTACATTCTTGGTAATTGGCCTCTAACTTAATCATTTACTGTCAGAGGTGCTGAAGACAGTTTAAGCAGGTTAGTAGATAAAATGTCAAGTCAGCATGGAAGAATGCTAGTGTTGGTGGAAAGATACCAGAGGACAGCAAAAAAAATCGCATATCCTCTCAATTCTGCCAGTGTTCACAAAATATGGTCTACGCACACAGGTGCATGACAGAAGAAGTGAAAAATAGAAAGGCTGCCTGTGTTTTGAGTCTATAATAAGCAGCAGTCCTGGACGCAGACGGAGTGATGTCACCAGAACCACTGCAGTGACTCATTCTGAACCCGCCAGTCAAAAATAGACCAAAACATCACACTGACCTCCAATTGCTTCCAACGCACACACAAGCACAGATATATCACAACACGTGAAACATCACTGCGACCTCTGAATTATTCAAACATCGCACAGCAAACAACAGGCAGAGCAGCACAACATTCAACAGCGCTGAATAATACACACTCACACCAGCGACAAACCAAGCATTTTCATTGTCAGGAAAAGTTTAAAGGGGCTATGATCTGAGAAATCAGAAATTACATTTTTTTTTTACATAGAAGAGACAATTGTACAAACAATCCGTAATCTTCAGAAGTCAAAATGTCTTGTTAGTCTTATATTGAAGGCTTCTGAATGTTGGTTAGTCCACTTGACTTTAATTTAATGGTCAAATATGCTTAATAGTACTAATAAAGAGTGAAGCAGTTCAGATTAAACTGTGATCTACTTAATAACGATCCCCTTATATTATCTTGATACATTTACAATGTAATTAGTTATTGTAATCCCCAGCGCCATTTGCTGTTGGACATCATGACCTACAAAACACAATGTACTATAATGAGTTCTTGATATTCAAGAATACTGCACATCTTATGTGATGACGGCTTCCTTCTACATACCATATGCATTGTAAATACTATGGATATTTTAATATATACAGTGCCCAGCATAATTGTGTACACCCCATTTTTTTGCTTCTCTTGATTTTTCCTCTTTTTGTAATTTGTATTTAATATTTTTCTATAACATAAATTTATGTGTACTAGTTTTTGGACCGTTATCGTAAGATATTTTGTTAGATTAGCTCCTGATTTGGCTTCAGTACTGACTAATCCAATGTATATGCACAAATATTATATTGTATAGCTTCCTATTAAAAATATGAATTTAAAAGATAGATTTGTGAGGGGACTGCACATTGGCGCAGTTAGTAGCACGATCGCCTCACAGCAAGAAGGTTGCTGGTTCGAGCCTCAGCTGGGTCAGTTGGCATTTTCTCCAAGTTTGGATGTTCTCCCCGTGTTCGTGTGGGTTTCCTCCAGATGCTCCGGTTTCCCCCACAGTTCAAAGACATGCGCTATAGGTGAATTTGGTAGGCTAAATTGTCCGTAGTGTGTGTGTGTGGATGTTTCCCAGTGATGGGTTGCAGCTGGAAGAGCATCAGTTGCGTAAAACATATGCTGTATAAGTTGGCGGTTCATTCCGCTGTGGCGACCCCAGATTAATAAAGGGACTAAGCCGAAAAGAAAATGAATGAATGAATGAATGATTTGTGAGGGGTGTACTTATATATGCTGAGCACTGTAAGTTAACCTATTTCACAAATTGACCTCACAGTGACATCTTAATTGTTTTCTGTTCAATCCACTTACATTTATAAAGACGATTAAGTTAGCTTAAGGCCTCACGGTGGCGCAGTGGGTAGCACGATCGCCTCACAGCAAGTAGGTCGCTGGTTCAAACCTCGGCTGGGTCAGTTGGCATTTCTGTGTGGAGTTTGCATGTTCTCCCCGTGTTGGCGTGGGTTTCCCCCACAAGTCCAAAGACATGCGGTACAGGTGAATTGGGTAAGCTAAAATGTCCGTAGTGTATGTGTGTGAATGAATGAATGAGTGTGTGTACGAATGAGTATGAATGTTTCCCAGTGTGGGGTTGCAGCTGGAAGGGCATCCGCTGCGTAAGACATATGCTGGATAAGTTGGCGGTTCATTCCGCTGTGGCGACCCCAGATTAATAAAGGGACTAAGCCGAAAAGAAAAAGAATGAATGAAAGTAGCCTGATCGATTTGTGTTGGGACA
Organism: Danio choprae; assembly: GCA_903798125.1. Taxonomy (NCBI): domain Eukaryota; kingdom Metazoa; phylum Chordata; class Actinopteri; order Cypriniformes; family Danionidae; genus Danio; species Danio choprae. The sequence goes on along the minus strand of CAIGQW010054063.1, from coordinate 2,837,270 downwards.
ACATGAATGAGATGTGTAGAACTGTGCATTTTTTACAGTGTATGCAAAAAATGCATGCATAAAAAAATCAACGCCTACAGGCAAGTTGAACTCTGAAAGACCCGATTTGCATGCTATATATAAAGGATCACATCTTATGTCTCAAACACAAGACTCATAAGACAAGACACACATAGCTCTTTCATTTCATATGGTTCCATACTCTGATGGAAATCTGACTTCTCAGAACTTATATATACATAACCCCACAGTTAAACAACAATCGCTACGGCTTCTGTGTAATAAGCAACATGCACATTGGCATTGCTGGTTAATGAATTCATAGTACCATGTAACATATTTGTGGCATCCAGGAACCCAGCCAAGAAAGAAATGACCCGTCTGCTGTTCTCAGAATGCATGTAACCCTTAAAGCACTCTCTTTTCCAATCGGCATATCTTGCTAATGGCTTCTGGCCAAGAGTATAGGAGCGCGGCCAGCTTGTTTCTATTGAAATCCTCTCTTGATTCCTACTTACGCATATATAGCGTGCTGTGAAACATGATTGGTTATTAACTTGAATGGCTGATGGAAAACTACCGCATTAACTCGTTATATGCTATATTAAATTGCATGGCCTATAGCTTACACATAGAGCCAAATACACTCATCCAGGGCAAAAGAGTCATGGTGGTTCATTTGAATGAAGATGGAGATGAAGTCAATGTGTTCATGTTCTCATATGGTCAGATTGCACACATGGAAAACATGTGAGAGTGTGTATAGTAAACAAAGCAGTGCCATCCATTCACACATTCCATCCATGTGCGTGCAGAACATATAGACTTCATATTTACAATAGTCTCCTGAAATATTTACAGATGCTAGTCTATATGATGACATGATTATGGGTGTATAGCACTACTTTTAATTTATCCACACAAAATAAGCCAAATGTAATTTTTATGCCTAGAATCCATAATTTAATCCTTGTTTTACATTGTTCTTTAAACTCTATGGATGCTCCACCTTTCTTGCACTTGACGTCCACCTGTTTTATGATGTAAAATGAATCACCTTATAGTTATAATAACATTAACTAACATTTAGGAATTAGGTGTTCTGGGTGTTTGTCAGGTAGTTTGGTGTTCTGAGTGATTTTCAGCCTGTTGATCAGCCATTGTTAGGGAGTTCTGGATGGTTGCTAGGGTGGTTGTTAATGATGAAGTGATTTTTTTTAGCTTCTTATGCAGTTGCTAAGTGTTTTTCTATGTAAGAAATGTCTTTCACGCACTTGATGAATGTGACCACTATACATTGTTTACAGTGTGTCCATTATAAGTGTGTTGCACATTTTTTAGAAACCATGTGTCAGGATAAAAGAATTTCATCTTTTACATGCAGCGCTGCTCATTAATATCAGTTCCACAGGAGTGGACCAATCAAAACAACCCTGAGGTGAGGCAAGCATTGCAAGCTTCTGTTTACATTAGTAAATTGACATGACAACTGTTTTATTTGATTTTAACATGGCAGAATAGATGCTTTTTTCAAAATAACTCGCATTTTTAGACTCAAGGACGTGTTCTGTGTGAATGGCAACTTAGTTGTTGCACTGCTGTTTAAATCTATCTTTTTCTTATGAATCCAATGCATCTGGACTGACTGTATTGGTCGCCAAAGTACATGAACCAAACTGCGAGACTATTGAATTAGAATTTTTTGAGTGAGATGCTAATGGTCTAATCTGATTCAATGATTTATGCTAAGCTAAGCTAAAGGTGCTTCAGCTAGACCTTGAGATGGGCTGAATGGATTCAAAAATAGTAAAACTGTACCGTGAAGGTTTGGGACAAATACATGTCATCGAATCATTACATCCCCAATATATATAGGGTGAAAAGTAACTAATCAACATTTAATGACTATAGACTATACTTGTAGTATTATGTAGAGCCATGATAAAAACTGTAAATAGGATTTCATAGGTTTCATATATTAGCCACAAAAGGAGTATTAAAAATATGTACTGAATGTTTAATGCCTAGTATAGTTGCAATACATTCTGATTTGTTTAACAAAATGTATCTTTAAAAAAAGAAAGATCACATGATTTAAGGTATCAATGGTTTGCACAGCACAATAAAGAGGTATGAAGTACTTGCTGTAATACTGTTCAGCTCAGTCTAAGCAAGCACCACTAACAAGGTTAGTAGAGTTTGTGTGAGTCCAATGAAACAAAGCCTAAGTCACCTAGCAGAGCAACATTCTTTCAGTGGCATGAAAATAACATTGCATAAGGCTATTAAACTGCTGTGCAACAGCTAGATAGAAAGATGTTGACTGACAAAAACATGTTACACTTTTAAGGAGCTGTTACACTTAAAAATAAAGCACCTTTATGGGCATTGGTGATTTCATGAAGAACCTAAGTGTTTTTTATAATGGAAAAAGGTTCATCAGACTGTTTAAATGTTTTTACATTGAGAAAAATGGTATTTATTCACTGAAAGGTGGACTTTAACCAACCAAACTGACAAAAACACAGCAGACAGATTTAATTAAAAGCCAAAAAAGTCCATCTGAATCGTAAATACAGCTGAAGTCAGAATGATTAGCCCTCCTGAATTATTAGCCCCCATGTAGATTTTTTCAACACATTTTGTAAACATAATAGTTTTAATAACTCATTTCTAATAACTGATTTCTTTTATCTTTGCCATGATGACAGTACAGAATATTTTTCAAGACACTAGTATTCAGCTTAAAGTGATATTTAAAGGCTTAACTAGGTTAATTAGGCAAGTTATTATAATTAGCAAGTCATTGTATAACAGTGGTTTGTTCTGTAATCAATCAAAACAATATTGCTTAAGAGGGCTAATAATATTGACCTTAAAATAGTTTTAAAAAATGAAAAACTGTTTTTATTCTAGCCGAAATAAAACAAATAAGACTTTCTCCAGAAGAAAAAATATTATAGGAAATACTGTGAAAAATTCCTTGCTCTGTTAAACATAATTTGGGAAATATTTAAAAAAAGAAAAACAATTCACAGGAGGGCTAATAATTCTGACTTCAACTACACATGAAATAGTAATTAAAAAATACGACAGACATTTTGTTTCCCTACAAGCACCGCACACAGATAATTATTAGGACATTCACAGATGTCAGGCCGTGGAGAATCATACAGTCAGCTGTGTTCCAAACCACTGCTCAACTGCAGCTGGGCTTAGAAAGGAAATCCTAGGCTGTTTCAGCCTCAATTACATAATAATAAAGTCTTTTACTGCCAGCCTAAGGCAAGCGATTGCAGGGACATGTGCCGGGCAAATGAGTAACTGCTAATGTTGAATTGTCTGATGAATAATTGCATGAAAAGAGAGCGAGTTTGGCAGAGAGTGTTTACTTAGCACTAATGAAATGTTCACAGTCATGAGTGGAAAAACTGAAGGGGAGCTTGATCCAAGTAAACCGCGTGGAAATCCAAGAACAATCGAGCAATCAGTGCTCCAATTCCTGTTAACTTCAAGGTAAATTCTTGTATTTATCGGGCTATAAATTGGTAATTTGCTTCCAAATATAGAAGACTTTTATTATAGATTTATCATTATCAGACAATATTTCAATGTCTGTGCATGTCTAACAAAAATGTCTAAACCCAGTTCATAAATCATGTTTTCATTCATTAATTTTCCCTCGACTTAGTCCCTTTATTCATAAGGGGTCGCCACAGCGGAATGAACCGCCAACTTATCCAGCATATGTTTTACACAGAGCATGCCCTTTCAGCTGCAACCTAGTACTGGGAAAAAAAATCATCTTTTTGTAGTTTACTTAAACTAAAGATTGTTTTACAGTTTAAAACCCATGTTCAAAAGTTTGTGACCCCTGATTAATAAAGGGACTAAGCCTAAAAGAAAATGAATGAATGATCATGTGCTATAAATTGAGCTTTAAAATCACAAAAATAAATTTCATGTTATTTGAAATAGTAAAAATATATGAGATAGATTTTCAGTTTTTCCTGTGCTTGGATCAAATAACTAGTCTTTAAACTATATTAAAAACCTTACTGTTCTAAAATGTTTGTCTTGCAGTGTATTTTGCATGTAAACATGCTCAGTGTGTTAATTATAATGTGAAAGTGCTATGAACTTAGGAAATATAAACAGTGCCACGTAAGTGTGAGTAATACTCATTCAGAGGGTTTACTAGAATAGAGTTAAGCTTTAAACAGAAACTTTATTGTTATGTGTCCTTTGTTATATTTAGCCACAAAGCCGGTAGTTATTAGCTATGTACCGAGGGTGTGGCAAAGACCCAGACAGAATCTGTATTCTGCAGGTCATTTACTCAGCTGATTTTCAGTGTAGATCTAAAGAATTTTCCATAGTGGATTTAAATATGGTGAAATACGTTCAATTGAAAATACAGAATTATAGTAATATTTAAAATATGTGATAAATAAACATGCAAGGGCTAACGTGATGTTGATGTGTATGAGTTTATCTGAATGACAAACATAACATTTTTTGAGAAATCATGTTTTATATTGATCCTTCAGGCCTTTTGATAACCATATTTATTAATTGTTAAAAAAACCTCACTGTTCATATATTTAACTGTAAAACTATTTATATCTATTTTTTATACATAGAGTAGACATGCTTTCACTTTAATGGAGATATGACTGTGTAAATGACTTTTGACATTGTATGCAAACACTGTTTTTCATGAGGATCAAAGGTTTTCCGTGACAGCTGGAGTTATAAGAGGGATTACAGAGAACAGTGAGCATATTGCACAGTGGACACCGAGAGAGGCAGAGACATTGTGTACCCTTATTTGCTATGGGAATGCAAAAAAAAAGACACATATAAAAAGTACATACTGTACAACTGTTTTTAGACAACTCTGGCAACAGCGTTTGTTGCTGCTTGTCCCGTCCCTTGTCTCCAATGTTTCCTCTTGTTCCCCCCAGACATTATATTATCGTCATGCCAACTACAGTGTGCTATGAGTGTGTGTTACAAAATAATGTACTGTAAGTAAGAACAGTCTGTCTAGATCCCATCTGCGAAATAAAGAAGTGATGTTTTTAATCAAAGGCTTTTACAAATCTGCCCTAAAGGCTTAGAAGGAAATGTTCCCAATGTGGGGTTTCACTAAAAATACAAAGAAGAACAGTTTTCAGTGAGGAGTTCTTAAAAGAACCCTTTTCTTTGTGTGAAGAACACTTTATAAGAACACTTGACTTCTAGTTGATCATCTGGTATCAGAAGTGGCTTATATGAAAGACAAAGAAAGCGTTCTTGCAGGATCCTCCTTCATCTTACCCCAGACATGCTCAATAATGTTCATATCTGGTGACTAGGCTGGTCAATCCTGTAGCACCTTGACCTTCTTTGCTTTCAGGAACTTTGACATGGAGGCTGAAGTATGAGAAGGAGCGCTATCCTGCTGAAGAATTTGCCCTCTCCTGTGGTTTGTCTTGATACCTCAGGTTGTTGATGTTGCCATCCACTCTGCAGATCTCTCGCACGCCCCCATACTGAATGTAACCCCAAACTATGATTTTTCATTGTGAGTTCTGTGAGAATCTTGGGTCCATGCGGGTTCCAATAGGTCTTCTGCAGTATTTGTGTTGATTGGGATGCAGTTCAACAGATGATTCATCGGAAAAATCTACCTTCTGACACTTGATCCAAATGATCTACTTGAAGTCAAGCTATTATTTGTTGCTCTTACAACTGGGATCGACAACAAGACTTTTGTCAGGTACTGTATAAGGGGTTTAAACACAGTTATGTGGAAAAATATAGCCGGCTTCCAATGGTAAAAGTTTATTAATTAAATTGTTTATAATCACACTTGGGGGCCTCACGGTGGCGCAGTGGGTAGCACGTTCGCCTCACAGCAAGAAGGTCACTGGTTCGAGCCTACTAAAAATAACTCTAATTGTTCCCTTACCATAATTAAATTATGAGAAATAAATGATAAATGGTTACCATGCATTGGCTTTGACTTTGCTGATTGGTTAAACAACAACCCACACATCTGAAACATCTGAAAAATATTTTTGCTGCCTACATGATATAACAGATTTAAACATGGATAAATGTCTGTCAACGGGGCCTGTGCTCCAGTTCTCTGCCGATGTTTTGACAGATTTTTCCTGAACCTGCTCTGCCAGTTCTGTCGGGCTGATTGCTCCGCTGATGGTCAACCCGATGACCTCGACCTGGATTTGGGTTTTCCATTTCCTTAAGAATTGTCAGGGCTTGGTGACCTTTTGTGTAGATTTTATGATTATTCAATTCACTAGCAATTCTATATGGGTACTACTAAGTTACCATCCTGACACAAAAAGCGGATAGGTTGTTGGGGCTGTGAGTTCTAAAATTTGGGAACCATAGCATCCAGGGGTATGCAGACCCCCAGTGGCCCATAGTGTAATTGTATCCATAGAATCATTACAAAAATGTTTGAAACATGGGCTTCGCAAGGCCATTTTAGGGTGTCTTTAACCTCCTTAAATATCTAGTCATTAGTTAAAACACCCTGAGTTAACAAAAGCTAACAATGACCAGCTGCATAATGAAATACTGTAATATTTGCTGAATAAATACTGTAATAAATATAATGTTCAGTGTTTGTTCATGTTACAATGTTTTTAAGAAGCATGCGGTGCTTATAAGAAAGTGTCTGGTGCATATGGAGTGGAAAAGAGTCTTTTACAGGTGGTTTGTTTGCCCATTTACATATTGCGTCTTTTGCACGTGCAAGTTTATTATTTCCAATGGTGCGACGTGCTGTCACATGACAAGAACAGACAAATCAGCTTCATAATTGTATGAATTATACACATTTCGGTAAACTAATTACTTCAGACAAACACAGAACACCCAAACACTGCAGTGCTTTTTAGCTTTCATGAATAAAACTTGTATCAGAGCTGCAGCAATGTTTTGTCAGCTTGTCATTTTCTGAAAAGACGGTTGATGGTTGCCTAGCAACGACTGACGACAAAGGAGCGCAAAAATGCGATATTTGAACGACCCCTAAGAATTGCATAATCATTCCAGAAACATGGAGTGTATGAGTCGGCTCCAATGGCGTAGTGGTTAGTGCTTCGACACATGCATTCTAATGCTCATGGTGACCTGAGTTCGATTCTGCCTTTAGGTCCTATGCCGATCTTTCTGCTCCCCATGCTTTTCTGTCAACACTCTCTACTGTCCTATCCATTAAAGGTGAAACCCCTTAAAAAATAATTATAAAAACAAAACAAAGAAAGTGTGCAACATGGTGGCTCAGTGGTTAGCACTGTCGTCTCCAAGAAGGTCACTGGTTTAAGTCCCGGCAGGGTCAGTTGGCATTTCTGTGTGGAGTTTGCATGTTCTCCCTGTGTCGGCGTGGGTTTTCTCCGGGTGCTCCGGTTTCCCCCCAAAGTCCAAAGACATGCGGTGAATTGAATAAACTAAATTAGTAGTGTATGAGTGTGCATGGATGTTTCCCAGTACTGGGTTGCAGCTGAAAGGGCATCCACTTTTTAAAACATATGCTGGATAAGTTGGCGGTTCATTCCGCTGTGGCGACCCCTGGTGAATAAAGGGACTAAGCCGAAGTACAATGAATGAATGAAAAGAAGAAAGTGTCTGGTGCATGCAGAGAGGAGAGAGTGTGTTTGAACTGAAACAAGGGCAAATTATTCACATATTCACTGTTTGAGGTTAAAGATTCTGTATAACAGGTCAAATGCTGATGTTATCAGAGCGATCAGAGATTGCAAATTGCTTAGTTGGCAGGTCAGTTGCATAACCAAGTCTGATGTTCCTAGAAAACTGCAGATTTGTGTATATTCATTACAAATCAAGGAGGCAATCAAAATGAAGTTTACTAAAAAAAATCCATCATGCACTAAGGCAATCATTAAAATGATATTTGTATAATTTGAATACACATCAGCTGTTTTTCAGAGAAAAGAATCACACAGGATACTCCCTCAATCCTTAAGCCACTTGTGTGCTGACTTGACGGAAGTGTGGACTCAAGAGGGCTAATTATTCCTGTGCCATTAGGTGTTTGTTAACTCTAGGGAGGCAGTGCCCTGTGCAGTGGTAAAATAAAGCACTAAGTGTGGCCTGGAGCTGGATCCTTGCATACCAGTTGTTCACGATTTCATCAGCTTAGAAAGTCATGTGTCAAGGTTTTTCCAATTAAATGACATGATATGATATGATAAGTCAAAAAATAACAGGTGAGTTAAGTGCTGAAAGTATGTTTAGATGATAAGTTCTGCTACATAATCCATTACAAGATTCATAAAGACTTTTTTTAAACATTTATACAAAGATTGCAAGAGGAAAGAGTGCAGAATTCTCTATCTATTTTTACACAGCGCCCCTCAAAAGCACTTTTATAGTGATTAACAAATGATTCAACATATTTATCACTTTCCTTTGCATGACTTCACATTGACACCAAAGTACAGGATAGGTCTTTCAGCATTATCCTGAAGATTCTACACTGTAAAAAAAAAAAATTGTTATTCATGGGTGTGAATTATTAATTTACACTTTTTAGTTGCATTATTTTGTTAATGTAACTGGTCATGGAAGGTCTCGCATTTTTATGTTTATTTATTATTATTATTTATTCATTTATTTAATTATTATTATGATTATTATTTGTTTATTTATTTGTTTGTTTATTTATTTATGTGTTTGTTCATTTATTCATTTATTATTATTATTATTATTATTATTATTATTATTATTATTATACATGCTCAACCCATTGGCATTAAAAAAACATTAAAATGTTTAGTTATATTCCTTAAAACATGCGTATTCGTGTAAAGCTCTTTGTCTAAAGTGTTCTGGGTGGTTGCTAGAAAGTTGTTATATAATTGGCAGGGCTTTGCAAGGTAGTCTTTTGGGTATTCGGAGTGGTTGCCAGAACTGGCTGGAATACACTACATGATGTCCCAAAACACAGGATTATACCTTGATTATATTTCAATTGAACTTTTAATCAAGTATTGCCACTGCCAACTGTACTGGCTCTGATAGCAGCCACATTGCAAAGCGTAAATGAATTCATCATGCTTTGGCTCCGAATGATGATTCAATATTTACAGATTTGTATTATTATTACAAAACACTTACTCATGGGTAAAAAAAATCGTTCTTTCCTATGGAAAAACATTAGTCAATCATAACAGTGGCTGTTTGTCGACACGTCTTAAAGGAGACAGCATGTCAGTTTGAGGATAACAAAATATGATTTGTTTTGATTAAAAAATATTATTATTCTATTGTTGTAAGTGTATATCAAGGGGCATATTTAAATAATAAAAAATATATCAACGATTTTTATTAATTAAAAGTAATTATTAAGTTCTTTGAAATGTGCACTTTTGTTTGTACTTAATGTTTTTTGCATTTTGTTTTGGACTGCCAGCATTTACCTATTAACATGGAAAGTTACAAGATTCCAGCAACAAGCAATTTGCCTGTCTGCACCAATTGCAACACGACATGACAGAAGCATTTAAATACCAGCCACTGCACCCCTAACGAAAAGGCTTTTAATCTAATTAATACAAATTAAACCTCTTTAACATTATTAATAGGCTATACTGAGTGACTGATGTTGTTGGTTTAGTCACAGTTCTGACTTTCATCTTCAAACTGTCTGCTAATTATTTTATTTTCAAGATCTGAGGTGAACTATCTGCTGCTTCCTTCAGTATTATGGCAATAGATGTCACGTAAAATGGTATTTAAACTAACATTGGGAGCATTTAACACTGAATAAAGCACATACTGTAATCAGTACCTGAGGTGATCATTGTCATAGTAGTATATGCTGTTGTTCTGCCGTGACGTCGCGGAAATAGAAAGAGTTTCTATAGAAATTTCTCGCATCAGCTTTCCAGATGGTTAGGACAAAAACTCCTTTTAACATGGAAAAGATACCCTCTATCGCATGTTGTGGTGTCGCATCAAATGAAGACAGTGGGACATAAGCCCCTTTCACACAGTGATACCGGTAAATATCCAGAAAATTTGCGGAACGACTTTACCGGTAAATTTAAATATGTGTTGTTCACACAGGCAAGAATGTTCCGGAATTTTTTTGGAAAAGACCATTCACACATCAATTCCAAAATACCGGTAAATTCTGAGATCATTAACCATAAATGAGCTCTAAACGACCGCGCTTGTATCTGTAAACATAAATGGAGTTGATGGTTTCACTTTTGTTTTAAACTTTAGCATTCAGGTATCTGCTTTTGTCCCAGAGACGGACTAAAAAACGTTACCATCCGAAGGCAGAGGCGCTAACCGCAGCTAAAACAGCTTTGTTTACACATTTGACTACATTACAAATGCTGATTATATGAAGGAACACTGTCAAGATGTACATTTGAGTGTGTGCTGCAGCTTGTGAGATACTTCTTAAAAGACTACCGGTGTTGTGGGTTACTCAAATCTGACTGACCGGAGCGCTCCTTCACGCGCACGCGCCTCACGCAGCTGAACACAGAGTGTGCAGGTAAACTCACAGCGGTTTATCATAAGCATTTTAATGATAATTTTTTCCACAGTTTGCACTAAGAAGGAACATAGAAACGTTACCTGACTAACAAGCAGAAGCTAAATGTTTCTGGAGAACACAAAGCAGCATTCCGGGAAATTATCCCACTGAACATTGGACCTCTGACAGACGTCCAAAAGACATCTATTATAGCAATGGATGCAATATAGACTTGATATGCACGTCTGTCGAGGTCTAATGTTTGGTGGGTACGGAACGAACTTACCAGTATTTTCAAAAAGGGCCCATTCACACATGGTTCCCTTTCTGGAAAATTGCCGGTAATTTTCCGAAAAAGTCTGTATGTGTGAAAGGGGCTATAGAGTAGCTTCTCAACCTTTTTAAAAAAAAGTCAATAGCGTAGAAATGTCAGATACTATTGAGCATTTGGTTGGTCAGAAGAGTTGATAAGAAACTCAGGTGAAGTGAAAAAAACATTGATTGATTAAAGCGGAAGTGACGAACTGCAAGCGATGGTTGTTTAAATCTTCTAAATGTGAATTTGGTGATTTGGAGCACACTAGCTTAAAGATATACTGTTAAAGAAATTATGTTAAAAAACAGTAAAATTTAGGCAGCTGAAGTGCCGGAAAAAAAGTGTAAAATGACGGACATTAAATTACAGAAATTCCCCGTAGTTAAAAAAACCAAAAAGTCTTTATTCTGGCAGCTGAAGTGGCGAAATTTCCTGTAATTCAAAAGTATGTTGTTGTTTTTTTAATGTAATTTTACAGTAGATTTTCTGTATTTTCTTGAGCTTAAAATATTTAATATGGAACTGTCCATAACTATTGTGGAAAGTTATGTAAAAGCCATAAAATTATACATTTTGAACAGCGCTATAATTCAAAAAATCAGTCGTAAATACAAAACAGTGTTTTAATCATTTATTCACCAAAGTGTCAGTGTTCGTCCGCGTCATCGTTTGTTGTCGTCACGTGCCTTGT
>CAIGQW010054063.1:2795261-2816513 GCA_903798125.1 Danio choprae | reverse complement strand
GTGTGTGTGTGTGTGTGTGTGTGTGTGTGTGTGTGTGTGTGTGTGCAATTTAAAGGGAAAGTTCAACCAAATGTGATGGCTGTCTTTGTCCATACAGAGTAAGTTAATTGGGCCAAAAAAAAAAACTGGAAGGGCATCCGCTGTGCAAAACGTATGCTGGATAAGTTGGCGGTTCATTCCCCTGTGGTGACCCCTGATGAATAAAGGGACTAACCCAAAGGAAAATTAATGAATGAATGAAAGGACTATTATAATCTGACTAACCCTAGATCAGTGGTTCCCAAAGTGGTGGTCACGGGACAATGCTTGGGGATTTCCAAACATTGTATTCATTTTATTACAATATTATAATTACCATATTTTTATATTTTATCCATAACCTACAGAAGTTGTTAATAGTTATATAAAAAAAACATGCAAATAAAAAGCCATCAGCCTTTTGGGTTTTTTGCAACCCCTGGGGTGTTTATGTTATATTAAAGAGACAGCACATTGATTTTATGGCACCAGGTTAAACTTTTTGACACCTTTACGGCACTCACGTATGTTAAAAATAAATACAAGCTACAACTGAACATGGAGGATGGTCTCCGAGCGGCGTTCCTCAAAATTAAATGATGATAGACTTGGGCCTATTGGTATGTGTGCGCCGTTGTGTGCAAGATTTATATATTTATAACCACCTCAGAGGATATTGGGGGTCGCGAGACACTGGCATTGTAATTTTAGGGATCGCAGGTTGAAATGTTTGGAGACCCCTGCCCTAGATCAACAAAAAAGTAATATACTTAAGGTAAAAGGTACAAAAGGTAACCACTTAAGATAATTACACATTTCCACTTTTTACAAGTGTGGTGTCATTTACCCAGTAAAATCTGCAATAAAAGGAACTGCAGTTGTGATCTTACAATAAAAGAATAATAAAGGTGCCAACACTCACAAGAAATTATGAAATAAATACTATTATTAGAAGATAATTCAAAATAATACAGCTTTATAATGAACTAATATGATAAGATTGTGTTGAGTCTTATCTCTCTGTACAATAACTCCAGCACTTATCCTTATAATAACACTGAACCTGACTGTAGAGACTTATGTAACCTAAACACACACTTGCCAGGTAACAAACCTTTAATGTCAACATATGAGGATTTGGACAGATCATAAAAACAACACTCAATCTCTTTCACGGCCTCTCCCAAGACCACAAGGCTATAGAAGTGGAATGAAGAAAAATCAAAACATGCACTCTGGTACACTGAACTCTATTGATGTTTGAATAATGCATACAGAAAATGGTGAGATTAACTTTCAAAGCATCTAGTTATGTCACACTGTGAGGACAGGAGGAGAACGAGAAACGAAAATAAGCTTAAGTCAGACTTCTTAGCAGAACTGCACCTGGTTCTGCACATTTTTCTAACACCCTGATATTTGGCTGACGATACTCTATAGGCCTGACAATGACAAAGTCCAAGCTAACAACGCAAAATTGTGCTGATGATGAACAAGTAATTATATTACAGCGTGCAGACCTCTGGCCTACTAAGAGAGCAATCGACTAGCAATCAGAACAGTCAGCTGATAAATGAACAATCTGACAACTGCTCAAAACTAGAAGATGTTTATGGCAGGGCAGAATGTGAGAACTGATCAAGGATCAGCTATTGCCTGTACAGTCAAAATTAGTAGCCCTTCTGTGAATTTTTTTGTTCTCAAATGATGTTTAACAGAGCAAGGCATTTTTTACAGTATTTCCTGTAATATTTGTTCTTCTGGAGAAAGTCTTATTTGTTTTATTTCGGCTAGAATAAAAGCAGTTTAAATTTTTTAAGGTCAATATTATAACCCCCCTTAAGCAATGCATTTTTAAAGTAGTAATGTGTGGAAAATCCTAGTAGGTAAGCCGTTTCTGAAATACTCAGGCCAGTTCATCTGACACCAGCACCTTTCTTCTTCATTTTGATGCATTAAACTTCAGAGAACGCTCTCGACCATGTCTACTTTCCTGAATCCTGCCATGTGATAGGCTAATTAGATATTTGCCTAAACAAGCAGTTGAATGGGTATATCTAATAAGGTGGCCAGTGCACCAATGCAGAACTTATAGGTCGTATACTTAATATTCTGGAACAATAACAGTAAATGAGGTATATCATTATTTATCATAGATAATAATTATTTTATGTGAATTGTTTCATGTTTTAATGCGAACTCCACAACCCTTATGCTATACCTGTTTGACTTTCTTTCTTCTATTGAACACAAAGGAAGATATACTATATAGATTCATTCATTCATTCATTTTCATTTCGGCTTAGTCCCTTTATTAATCTGGGGTCGCCACAGCGGAATGAACCACCAACTGATCCAGCATATGTTTTACGCAGCGGATGCCCTTCCAGCTGCAACCCATCTCTGGGAAACATCCATACACACACATTCACACTCATACACTACAGACAATTTAGCTTACCCAATTCACCTATACCGCATGTCTTTGGACTTGTGGGGGAAACCGGAGCACCCGGAGGAAACCCACGCCAACACAGGGAGAACATGCAAACTCCACACAGAAACGCCAACTGACCCAGCCGGGGCTCAAACCAGCGACCTTCTTGCTGTGAGGCGAACGTGCTATCCACTGCGCCACCGTGAGGCCCAATCTGGATAGTGTAGTATTTTTTGTTCCTATAATAGATGTCAGTGGCTTTTTTTTGTCTTCAACATTCTTCAAAATATCTTGTTTTATGTTCAACAGAAGAAAGAAATTTAGAAAAGTTTAGAACCACGTGAAAGTAAACAATAAGGAAATTTTCTCTTTAAAAAATTAATGCATGATGTCTTTTACTAATTGCTATGATCCAAATATGTCATATTTGACTAAAAGGGGACAGCAGCGCACTCTAGTGTGCACATATGGGCATTACAGAGATATATAGTGGCGTTAGTAATTAAAGCTGTGGTTCATTCTCTCAGGCCAAAAAAGTGTTATCATGATTCATCACTGTAACATAATTCCTAATGAATAATGTATTAAAATGCAATAACAATTTGATCACTACTGACTGTGATAACACATGGCTAAAGTGTGTATACTCATAACTAATGAGCGTATGTTTGCGTGTGTGAACTTATGCAGTATTACTCAGAGCACATGGAACAGTTTTTAGTGCAGCTTGGTGTTGATTGGCCTAATAATTATTCTCCGGAGTGCTTGCATGAGTGTGTGCGATTAAGGTGTAAGAGTGTCGAGCTTTGTTTGCTTTAATGCAAATATACTCTACAATTAAATCAATATTGTGGCACAAAGCAGTTCTGAACTGAAATTAATAATAAAGACAGCAAAATATTGACAGTAAAGATGATTAAACGAATACCAGTAAGTTAAGCTCGATCAACAGTATTTGTGAATTATGCTTAATAACATAAAAATGAATTTTAAATCATTTTAAAATCTATCTACAATAGGTTTGAATTAGGGCTATGGCAAAAATGCAGTCTCGATAATTATTTTCCATATTGAACGATAACGATATATATTTCGATACAAGTTATTAATGCTTCCAGATTTAAAAGAGTACCCCAACAATGACTGAAGCCACAAAATTAGAGGGTCCCAGGGTGCGAATTACAGGGGGGTTTGGGGGGGATTGTGCATTGCCTCTTTGAACTTTTACTTTCGAGTCGACGCTACAGAGCACTGTGCACCAGAAAAGCCCGACACAGAAACAGTTTTTTCCCTCAGGCAATCCATCTTATGAACACTTGATGATAGTAATTGTGAAACAAACATCACTACTTGCTATACACTTTTTATACACATATACACTTATTTAACAACAAACTTTACATGCCAGTTTGTACATAACAGCTGCATATATAACGTTGTATATAGTAATATACCTGTACATACACTTGTCAATTTGCATATTTGCATTCTCTACTTACTTCTATTTTTAAAATATATTTATTATCTGTTTTTTGTCCTGTCTCTGTAATTCTGTTGCACTTTAGAAGCTTCTGTCACGAAAGCAAATTCCTCGTATGTGTGAACATACCTGGCAATAAAGCTCTTTCTGATTCTGATTCTGAGTATTGTTTAGGATATCTATAAGCTATTGTGCTCCAAAACTGTGAGAAATTCACGTTTAGAAGATATAAAACTGATATAAACATGTAAAGCTTGTAGTTTGTCACTTCGCCTAAATGGATCAATTTTATTCATGTCACCTCATAGTTGTTTCCAAAAAAAGTGACCAATCAAATGCTCTCTAGTTTCTGATATGCCCCGCCCCCTTCAAGATGCTTCTTATTTGCTTTTCATTTGATGCGCTTGAGCTCGACTACTCTCACTGGCAGAGCTGTGAACATCATCTATTGACTGTTTTTTAAAAAGGGGACCCTCCCCTTTCCCACCCTGTCCCACCCTCTCTTTGTGTTTCGTTTGAGATTACGTCACACGTCATATAAAAAATACACATTTCAAAGCACTTCACGGGACCTTTAAGATAGGGCGGGACATATAGTAGCCCCTCCCCTTTTAAAAACTACAGCTAATAGCGTTTTGTTTTTATCACAGCTCTGCCAGTGAGGGTTGAGATCAAGTGCATGATATGAAAAGCAAATGAGAAGTGTCTTGAAGGGGGACACATTAAATACTAGAGAGCATTTGATTAGTCGGACTGCAGGATTTGGATGTTTGAATGCAAATGTTGCCACTGTTTTGGAGCACACTAGCTTACACGTATCCTTAAAACTACCATACTGATACTGACATCTAAAAAAACTTCTTATAATTTCACGGGACCTTTAACTTGTAGTTTTCAAATAAGCCAGAATGACTTGATTAGCTGGATGTGTTGTGTTTAATTAATGTTTAATCTAACCTCTGCTGGGCTGTGGCCCTCCAGTTTGACACTCCTCTTTTGAAGTGTGCAATTAACTTCAGGGAACCACACAGCTAAATTAGTTCAAGGCAGGTCTTGACCCCATTAAAAGTTGCGTATCATCATGCTAAATGATTTCAGCTATTTCACAGCAGGCTACAACTGTCAAAAATTAAATCAAAAGAGAAGGCTTTGTATAAGATGCATATTAAACAAGAACTACACACATAAGCTGTTTGAGGACTGAAACTAGGTGTGGTAACCATCATATAGCAAAATAATTGCCTCTGGTCCATTGAATTAGTTGAAGATAATGCATATAATTGATATAGCCATTTTATTTCAATGACAATTTTGCAAATCGTAATTGTTTTTCATCCACTATGTTACAAACTGGGACAGCACGGTGGCTCAGTGGTTAGCACTGTTGCCTCAAAGCAAGAAGGTCACTGGTTCGAGGCCTGTCTGGGCCAGTTGGCATTTCTGTGTGGGTTTCCTCCGGGTGCTCCGGTTTCCCCCACTGTCCAAAGACATGCGGTATAGGTGAATTGGGTAAAAAAAAAATGACCGTAGTGTATGAGTGTGTGAACGAGAGAGTGTGTGAGTATTTCCCAGTACTGGCTTGTGGCTCGAAGGGCATCCGCTGAGTAACACATATGCTGGAATAGTTGGCGGTTCATTCCGCTGTGGCGACCCCTGATAAATAAGGGACTAAGCCGAAGGAAAATTAATAAATTAATCTCTCAAACTGATACTATTCCATCACGCTTTTTGATTAAGATTTTAGATGCTTTTGGGACATCTATCCTGTCTATAATAAATTTCTCTGTCTATAATAAAACATCTTTCTGAAGGGACTGTCCCAGAATATTTAAAACATGCAACAGTCAATCCTCTCTTAAAACGACAAAACTTGTAAGTGGCACTGTTATCCAATTGTTGGCCTGTTTCCAATTGAACTTTTCTAAAAGCTTCATAATTTTTATTTTTTTTAAGTTTAGAGAAAGTTGTTTCTATCATTTGTTAAGGTATTTCAATTCAAATGGTGTGTCTGACAATTTTCAGTCAGGTTTCAGGAAACATCACAGCACTGAATCTGTCCTGTTAAAAGTGTTCAATTATATTTTGCTATCTACAGTACTATTAATGATATTCTGATACTGGTAACCGGTTGTATTTTTGCTTCAAGACTTACGTGCAGCATTTGACGCAGTTGTCCAAATTATTCTTATTTCCCATCTTAAACATTGTGTGTCCATTAAGAATTCTGTCCTAAAATGGTTCAAATCCTATTTAAATAATAGAACTTTATCAGTTTGTGTGAATTGGTGCTCATGACTTGTGGAGCTCCTCAAGGCTCTATCCTTGCCCCATTTTCTTTTTTCTTTAGTTTTTTTACAGTATATGCTCTAATTGGGTTTCATTGTTAATAAGCACAATGTGTCGTTTCATTGTTATTTTTTTGAGTGCTTGTCTGTCTAATATTAAGGCTTGGATGTCTATTAATTTTTTAATCTGAATGAGAGATTGACTGAGGCAACTGTATTTGGTCCTTTAGTTGTATCTGGCAACATACAGCAAGTGCTGGGTGATCTGGTAGCATATGTCAAGACCTCTGTAAAAAAAAATGTGGGTATTATGTTTGATTCTGCTTTGACCTCTGATACGTAAGTAAATGCAGTAGTTAAATCAAGTCTTCTTGCTAAGATGAAGGGCTTTTTAACCTTTACTGTAGTTTGAGAGAGTGATTCATCCTTTTATCTCATCTCGACTAGACTACTGCAATTCAATATATGTTGGTATTAACCAATCATATCTGAATCATCTACAAACATAGCAAAATACAGCTGACTAGCACTCACAAATACAATCCGATTTTCCCCATCCTAATCTCATCGCATTGGTTGCCAGTCCATTTTAAAATAAAGTTAAAATTTTACTTTTCGTTTCTAAGGTTTTAAATGGACTGGAACCTAGTTTGTTCCTTTCTGACCTTCTGAGTTTACATATTTGAACCAAAATGTCTAAACTTTTATTGGTCCCCGATTGAGGCTGAGGTAAAAAGGTGACTAGGCTTTTGCCATAGCTGGTCCCAAATTGTGGAACAGTCATTCAATTTTCATTAGAACAATTGCGACAGAATCACTTTTTTTTATACAAGGCTTAATGCTGTTAGAGAAAGCTTACAGTGAACTTATGATTATGTGTTTGTCTTACAATTTTATGTATTTTGATCTCTTTTAAACCACATTGTTCAGTGTGATGGTCAACCATTGTTGTTTTATTTGGCTTTACAAATAAAAGTGAAGAAGTTAATGGTTATCTGTAAAACAAAAACTGCTGTGTATTTTGAGGGTTTCATTTGTTAAAAAAAACCTTATTAACCATCTAGGTAACTTCCCGCAGGTGGTCATGTAGGTTATATTGACAAGACAAAAATTAGCCAATTTACATATGCTGCGTAATATCATTGTGCCTGCTTCAGCCATGGTGCTGCAGCAAAGTGCCTTGATTATTACACCAAAATGAAAGTATAGTTCAAAACCATATTAGTGAAGAAAAAAGCCAATTTTCATATTACGTCGGTCTTAGTACACAATGTAACTACAGAAGAGTCAAGCTTTAAAAAGTTAAATTATTGAAACTTTGCCCATTTAGGTCATGTTAATGGTCTAATCCGATTCAATGATCTATGCTAAGCTAAAAGTGCTCCCGCCAGACCCGGAGATCAGCTGAATGGATATCAGCTGAATGGAAAATGATAAATCCTTCTATACTGTTTAACTCTAGGTAGAAAATGCCCATTTTCAAAAACAAGAAAGAAAAAAGAGTGGAGTATTTGTTTAAAACGAACAAAATTTATTATGAATGTTAAAGAAATCAACATGATGCCACAAATGGCGCTAAACTTTTGTTAAACTCAGAAATCCTTTAGTATGTTAAATTCAAGTATACAAAGTAGTCAAACTTTCTAAATATTCTAAACCATATTGTTAAGCGCGATGGTCAACCGTTGTTTTATTGTGCATTACAAATAAAAGTAAAGTTTATGGTTATCTGAAAAAACCTGCTGTGCATTCTGAGGGTTTAAAAACCTTTTGTTAAAAAATCCCCTACTAACCAGCTAGGTAGCTTCCAATGTGACCGACACAAACAGGTGGTCATGTAGGTTATAATAACGAAAATTAGCCCGTTTGTAGATGCTGCATAATATGCTTCAGCCATGGTACTGCAGCAAAGTGCCTTGATTATTACACCAGAATGAGAGTATACAGAGCATAGTATAAACCATATTAGCGAGGTCGGTTGGTCTTAGTACACAATATAACTAGAGAAGAGTCACACTTTAAAAAGATAAATTATTGAAACTCTTTTTGGACATTTTGGTCATGCTAATGGTCTAATCCGATTCAATGATCTATGCCAAGCTAAGATAAAAGTGCTCCTGCCAGACCCGGAGATCGGCTGAATGGATTCAAAAATGGTAAAACTCAGTAACTCAAAAGTAGAAATTAGTAGAGTAAAATTAGTAAAAAGAGTAAAGGGTAGAGTAAAAGAGTAAAATTGTTCCTTTAAAATGAACTAAATGTATTATGACTCTTAAAAAAATTGACTTGATACCACAAATGGTGCTAAGCTTTATTTCTGTTAAACCCAGAAATCCTTTAAATATGTTCAATACAAGTATACAAAGTAGACAAACTCACCTCTGAGCTCCAGTAGAGAGGCCCTGAGTAATCTGTCCGTCCCCTGATGGCGCTCTCTTTGACCGCGTACACCGTTCTCTCCACTGCTCCCTGGTCACAGATCTCCAGTGTGGCCAGTTCTCGCATCAGGTCTGACTGACTGACCGACCTGCGCTGCCTTGATAGTGGAGACATGCAGGTATATCCATTCCTCGAAGGGGAACGTCCCCTAGGCCTGTTAATTCGGGGTAGCTGACCTTTAACCTGCAACCTGCTGTAGCTTTCACTATAGCGGCCGACGTGGGGCTCTGAATGCAGCGCCGCTCGCCCACGTTCGGGCTCCTGAGGGAAGAACAGGACCCCTCGGGCCAGGCATGGGCTGGGGCTCAGATAACGGGAGGTGGAGGGTGCATACCTGGAAAGCTGGGGTTGACCTCGCACTATATATGCCAGGGTGGGATCACATGGGTCATAGGAACTGTAGGGGCTCAAGAGGGTGGAGCCAGTCGCGTATTTGGGGGACGAGTAGACTGGAGACATGATCACGATGTGAAGACAAATTAACCCCAAGAGAGCCAAACTGTCAAAAAGACAAGGAAATTAAATTAAAGAAGATGAATTCTGATGCTGTTTGGGAAATTCTATTAGACTGTAATATGGAAAACTTCCCTGTGTACTAGAGCTGGGCGATATGACAAAAATATCATATCACAATATAAAGTCAGAATTATTAGCCCTCCTGAATTATTACCCCCTGTGTATATTTTCCCCCGCAATTTCTGTTTAACAGAAAGAAGATTTTTTTCAACACATTTCTAAACATAATAGTTTTAATAACTCATATCTAATAACTGATTTTCTTTTATCTTTGCCATGATGACAGTACATAATATTTGACTAGATATTTTTCCAGGTACTGGTATTCAGCTTAAAGTGACATTAAGAGGATTAACTAGGCTAATTAGGCAAGTTAGGGTAATTAGGCAAGTCACTACATAACTGGTTTGTTCTGTAGACAATCAAGAGATATCAATATATTGCTTAAGAGGGCTAATAATATTGACCTTAAAATGTTTTAAATTTTTTTTTTAAAAACTGCTTTTATTCTACCCGAAATAAAACAAATAAGACTTTCTCCAGAAGAAAAAATATTATAGGAAATACTGTGAAAAAAATCCTTGCTCTGTTAAACATCATTTGGGAAATATTTGAAAAAGAAAAAAAAATTATTTTGCTAATTATTTTGACTTCAGCTGAAAGTCATCTCATATATATATCATAATATATTACCATTTCTGTAAATTCAATCAAGTAATAGTTCATATCCATTGATCACATTTAAAGGACTAATTCTTTTATATTAAAGTATAGAGACTCAAAATGTGCTCATTCATATTTTCTTATTTTTCTCACTTTACTGAGAACTTCATTCATTCATTCATTTTCTTTTCAGCTTAATCCCTTTATTAAAATGGGGTCGCCACAGCGGAATGAACCGCCAACTTAACCAGCATATGTTTTACGCAGCGGATGCCCTTCCAGCTGCAACCCATCACTGGGAAACATACATACACACCCATTCACGCTCATACACTACGGACAATTTAGCTTACCCAATTCACCTATCCCGCATGTCTTTGGTGGGGGAAACCGGAGCACCCGGAGGAAACCCACACCAACACGGGGAAAACATGCTAACTCCACACAGAAATGCCAAATGACTCAGCCGGGGCTCGAACCAGCGACCTTCTTGCTGTGAGGCGATTGTGCTACCCACTGCGCCACCATGCTGCCCCTTACTGAGAACTTGTTAAATGTTTAATTAAGGATGTAGAAATATAAAACACTTTTCAAAAACTAAGGATTAGAGACGCAACATGAAATATTGCTACATAAAATGCTAAATGTAAACATTGTACTTTCAAGCTTGCAACTTTCTCACCATAATGTTGTTAATAATGTATTTTGTGACACTACGAAATAAACGACGATATAATCGATGCCATATATATGTCATATTGCACAGCTCTACTGTGTACAAAATTGCGTGTAGGACTGTAAAATGGGGAACTTCTTTTTATGTCTTGCTCATGGAAACACAAAGACGACATGATAAACGTGACTTGTCTCATCTTACGGTATCAGTTGTGTCCAAGCAGGACGAGAGTCAACTTGAGTTACTAGCAGGTAACTTACACTGACACTCAAAAGGTTGATGATGAACGTTATAATTCGCAAACATTGTAATTTATGTTGTACAATAAAAAAAAACTGAAGAAAATGACGAAATTTAAGAAATGGTTAGCATTTTGGTAATGACTTAACCATAAAATAATGCACTTTCTATAAATAAGTTTTTAAGTATAGTGAGAATTGTAGAAGATTTTCCACAAAACAAATTGACAACATTTTTAAAATATGGCCAATGTATGATGTCATTTTTTGTCATGTTTTTTCTTACTAGTGTTTTACCCACATGCATTGCACTTTATTTTTCTAAAAATGAATGTAAATGTCTGAATACTTCATGAAACATTACATTTTCTAATATACAAAACTACGAAACATGCCCCTACAAGCTTTTCCTGCTACTATGTTACAAAACAATTATGTTTAATAATTTTATTATGTTTTATTTAAAATTAAAAGCTTGAAAGGCAAATTATCTTTCAAATTTTAGGAACCTTTGCGAATATAAAACAATTCCTGCAAATGTAGACTTACTGTGCTACTCTTATATGTTATAAATCTACCCTCAACTCTAACCTAACTACATTAAAATAAAAATAAAAAACACTTTAAAATTAGTCTCAAGTGAGCAATACTATAAAATAAACAAGATGAGTACCCCCTTTATGATCTATATTCAATACCCCATGGTAATAATAATACCATATATTTTATTAATGCCATATTGTACACAATACAATATAAAACAAAAATTGTCTTACTTTCTTTCTTATTTAAAAGTGGAAGGAAAGATGGTGACGATGATGATGAAAACTGAGATAACGACAACTGAAAAAGTAAAAACATGATGCTAATAAAGAAAAAAGTGAGGATAACAAAGACAGTGATTGACTTTCAGGAAACCAAACAGGATTCATACCAGCTACAGTAAGATGTAAATATAAAAAGATGGTTATTCACATGGTTATGATCAGATTTGTACTGAATGAATGCTATATCTAAGTAAAATACCAGAGCCTATGCCAAATTAAATAAATAAGTGGAACCAGAAGATGATGAAAATTAATAACCTAGGCACTAATTATAAACATGACTATGATGCTGACAAGGAAGAAAATGACCAGCATAATGACAATGACTGCAAAAGCTGAAGTAAAACGAGAATATGATAATGATGATGCCGACGACGCTGATGATGATGATGATGATGATGATGATGACGACGACGACGAAGAGGAGATTTTTAAGAGGAGTCTTTGAAATTATGTCAAATTCATGGGGGATAAAACAATTGAGCAGAAAGGATGACTGCGCATTAGCTAAAGTCAGAGTAATTAAGTAATGCACTGCTACCTATTAAAGCGGTGAACGCAGTAATCTGAGCGTGAGTCAAACAGACTGTTACTGTAGGATACAGCAGTTACTATAAACACCCACTCATTAACGCTGACTGTGGGAAAACTGGCATCGATAAACAGCGGTGGTCTCATTAAATTGCAAAAACGACGTTATCTTGAATAGACACGGGAGGTAATAGTAAACTGAACTGGTGTGGGTAAGTTATGTCACATGTTTAATCCTGCGCTAGAGCCTCCTCAAATAACGCTTAAAATCCTTACCAGCGGAATTCCAGTTCATCCTCCCAAGTGGCCAGCCAAATATTCCTGGATTTCCCTAAATAAAACGCGCACTATATTTCAGGATAGAGCAGAAAATGGTTGGGGACGGGCTCGGATTTAAGCACTCGGTACGCTGCTTGGAGTGACAGCATACCAGCACTGACTCCTGCTCAGATATTTGTGCTTTTCTCAAGTCAGGATTTAAGGAACCGCCTCCCAAGCGGTTGCCAAGCAACGCGGCTCGTCCCCTCACGCGCGCGCGCTCTATCTTCGGCTTGGTGCAGAAGCCATGATGACTAACGGCACTATGAATAGAAGCAGAATCAATGTGAAATGTTCACTTTATTCTCAAATAAATCATATCGAATTAAAAACAAACAAACAAAGGAACGAACGAACGAACAATCCCTAGTATAAGAAAACAATGTTACATTATGTATGGACATCAAAGGTCTGGTCACCAGAATCAGGTGACTACATTACCATTGTACCAGGAAATACAGTATAGTTCAGTTGTGTGGTGTTAATGAGTGATCAGAAACAGTATCTTTCATTAATATCATCGTCATAAAGTCGGTAGCACAATCGCCTCACAGCAAGAAAGTTGCTGGTTCGAGCCCCGGCTGGGTCAGTTGCCGTTTCTGTGTGGAGTTTGCATGTTCTCCCCGTGTATGCGTGGGTTTCCTCCGGGTGCTCCGGTTTCCCCCACAAGTCCAAAGACGTGGTATATGTGAATTGGGTAAGCTAAATTGGCCGTAGTGTATGAGTGTGAATGGGTGTGTATGTATGTTTCCCAGTGATGGGTTGCAGCTGGAAGGGCATCCGCTGCGTAAAACATATGCTGCATAAGTTGGTGGTTCATTCCACTGTGGCGACCCCAGATTAATAAAGGGACCAAGCCGAAAAAGAAAATGAATGAATGAATCATCAAGTCAAGTATGGGTGATATTACCAGACTAAATTGCAAATGGATTCTATGACTCTAAATTTGACTTTAAATGTCAGTGATTCATACAGTACATTGAGTATTTTTTGTACAGGGACAAAATGTTCACATCTATCAAACATGGTCTACTATATACAGCTTGAATAAGTGATGCTTTTCAAGACATAGTTCAGCCCTATATAAATGTTGCTCAAATATGGATGTTGACTTACCATTCAGCATTTTCTAACAACCTTCAAGATGTTCCAAACCATTTCATTTTTATTTTTCTGTCCGACCCAAAGGAAGATGTTTTTAAAAAATTTTGTTTACAATACCCATTGACTGTCATATTAGGGGGAAAAACTACTATGAAGGTCAATGGGTACCGGTTACTAACATTTTCCAAAGTAGCTTCTTTTGTGTTCAACCGAGGAAAGAAACTCAAAGAGGTTTGGCATAACTCGAAGACACAAAAGAATCAGAAAAGAAGATATTTTGAAAAATGTTAGTAAAAGTACCCATTGACTTCCATTGTAGTTTTTCCTACAGTGACAGTGGATGCAAAATGTAAATTTTTAGGCTGAAATGTGCTTTAAATGTTGGCTACTTAAAAACAGTGTGTTGGTAACAAACACTGTTCACTAATTTGTATTCACAGACAGGACCTCAAATTAACAATAGCAAGAAACTTGAGAACATTTACTCTGTTTACATTGTTTCATAAAAAAAATGGGCACAAAAATTTAGGAAGAACATGTCTAAGTGCATTTATTATTATAGTTGTTATTATTGTTATAGTACATAACTAATATTAGTTTATTTTTCTATCTTTCAAATGTTAAAGGAACACTTCACTGTTTTTGGAAACAGGCTAATGGTGCATTCATTCATTCATTTTCCTTTAACTTAGTCCCTTTATGAACCGCCAACTTATCCAGCATATGTTTTACACAGCGGATGCCCTTCCAACTGCAACCCAGTACTGGGAAACATCCATACACATTCATTCACACACATACACTACTGCCAATTTAGTTTATTCAATTCACCTTTAGTGCATATCTTTGGACTGTGGGGGAAACCGGAGCACTCAGAGGACCCACGTGAACACAAGGAGAACATGCAAACTCCACGCAGAAATGCCTGGCCCAGCCAGTACTCGAACCAGCGACCTTCTTGCTGTGAGGCGACAGTGCTAACCACTGAGCCACCGTGTCACTCCTTAAACGGTTCAGTTTGACCAATTTTGATATTTGTGTCTGGCTGGAGCACTTTTAGCTTAGCTTAGCATAGATAATTGAATCGGATTAGACCATTAGCATTTTGCTAAAAAATGACTAAAGAGTTTAGATAATTTTCTCTTTTAAAGCTTGAATCTTCAGTAGTTAAATCATAAGACAAACGTAAAATTAAAAGTTGCTATTTTCAAGTCCAATACAAGTCCAGTAACTCTCATTTTGGAACTTTAATGCCAGACCATGGCTGCAGCAGGCGCAATGATTTAATTTGATTAAATGATTTATGCTAAGCGGTGCTAAAAGTGCTCCGGGCAGACCAGGAGATCGGCTGAACTGTTTAACATTAGGAGATTGTCAAAATGACCCTTTTTTTTTTTAAGTGGAGTGTTGTTTTGAATCTTAGAGCTGTTACAATTATAGAAAACAAGAGAGAAACAATCCATTTTATTTATTTTACTATCCTTCAAATGTTAAAGGAACACTCCACTTTTTTGGCAATAGGCTAATTTTACAACTCCCTTAGAGTTAAACGGTTCAGTTTGACTATTTTTGAATCCATTCAGCATATATTTGCATCTGGCAGGAGCAGTTTTAGCTTAGCTTAGCATAGATCATTGAATCGGATTAGACCATTAGCATTTTGATAAAAAATGAATAAAGAGTTTTGATAATTTTCTCTTTTAAAGCTTGAATCTTCTGTAGTTACATCATAAGACAAACGTGAAGTTGCTATTTTCTAGTCCAATATGTACAGAAATTACACTTTAAAAAGTGATTACTTTGCCTTACTTTAAAAAAATGTATTAAAAAAAGTGATTGGTTGACTTTACGTAAAAAAGTGAGCAAACCCATTGCCTTAAAATGATTAAGTAATTAGTTATGTGCATAATTATAAAAATAAAGTTAAGTCAACTTAACCATTCCAAGTTACAATAGATTTACTAACTTTTTACAGTAAAGTCAACTTGTTGCTTTTAACTAATTGCTTTTTACAGTGTATACTCTCATTTTGGCATCAAGGAACTTTAATGACGTATCATGGCTGCAGCAGGGGCAATGATTTAATCCGATTTAATGATTTATGCTAAGCTATGCTAAAAGTGCTCCCGCCAGACCAGATGATCGGCTGTTTAACACTAGGAGAGTGTTAAAATGACCCTTTTTTTAAGTGGAGTGTTCTTTTGAATCTTAGAGCTATTGTAATTATAGAAAACACAGAGAAACAATCCGTTTTTGTTGACTAGGAAAGATGTTTGGCGCATGGTACATTTCCACGACTCTCAGCACTTGCAAAGATGAAGTTTGTGTGGAGCAACATTTATTAAAACACTGTTTTCATGAGCTGCTCACATCAACAGATTACAGTACTGTGCTTAAGATATTTATATAATTCATATGTATTTATATAATTACAATGCAGTCGCTGCAATTACCATGCTAAATCATGTCACATTCTCAGTTATAATGTTAGAATTAATAAAAAAAAAAGAATAAACTCAACCGGCAAGTAACTCTATTTCATATACTCACCAACACAGATTTTTACTTGCATTTGGTGCCTGTCGAGAGTTAATTTAAAACCCTGTCCACGGGAATACAATGTAATACAAATGTTGATTGGCATTTTGATCTCAGCAATACTTTAGTATGGCAAACAAAAGGGGACTTTAAATAAGAAACAAAATTACAGAGGGTACGCATTTCATCAAATCAACTAGATAAAACGAAACCACAAAAACATAACTGGTGTTGAGAATTATCATCCATTCTTGCAACACGTGCTCTCACGCTTCGGTGATTCTCAGGAAAATTCATCATCTAATAAGTAACGCTTGCTAATCTGTCATTAGTGGCAGTGGAATATTCAGTAGCCGTCTCACTATCACTACATTTCAAAGTGACGGTTTTTGGTTTCTGGCATTTCGATTTTGTGCCAAAGAAAAGAGTTGTGTGCTTTCAGGGTGTCATGTTATTATGTTGGACCGAGGCACGTTGTTTTACGTCTGAGATATCCAGCTGGTGAAGGATCACTTGGATGTATTTGATCACAGTTTTCACTTGGATGAAGGGATCCGCACAGAGGTGGTCTTCACCGCAAGGCAGCTGATGCACATGCATATCCCTTGACTGGCTCTGTTTTGCTTTTCTCCTCCGTTTTGTCTGTATACACCCCTCTCTCTCTCTCTCTCTCTCTCTCTCTCTCTCTCTCTTGGCCTTGCTTGGTGTGTGTTAAGAGAAGAAAACTGAGGTGTGTGTTTGAAGTACGATGTTGACGCTTACAACAGCAGCTGCCAGAAGAAGCAGGGGTTGAAGGTCAGTACTCATACTGGTGACTGTAAAGACAGAGAAAGAGAATTTTCATTAGAATTGAGGCTCAAGGATTTAAGTGTGTGTGTGTATGTGTATGTGTGTGTAATGGGACGTCACGGTCAGGTCATGAAGAATGCACAAGACTCATTTTGGTTTGGAGTTACAGAGAAACTGAAACAGGCAAAATCATGACGTCTATGGATGACGTTGGATGACTGTTATGGACCCTTTTCACAAGACGGTGATGATTTAATGGTCAACAGCTTCTTAAATCCACAAAAGTTTTTAATATTTAGATTTTTTTTAAACATATGTACAGTTAAAGTCAAAATTATTCGCCGTCCTGTGAATTTTTGTTTCTTTTTCAAATATTTCCTAAATTATGTTTAAGAAGGGCCTCACGATGGCGCAGTGGGTAGCACATTCGCCTCACAGCAAGAAGGTCGCTGGTTCGAGCCTCGGCTGGGTCAGTTAGCGTTTCTGTGTGGAGTTTGCATGTTCTCCCCGTGTTGGCGTGGGTTTCCGCCAAGTGCTCGGTTTCCCCCACAAGTCCAATGACATGCGGTACATTGGGTAAGCTAAATTGTCCGTAGTGTATGTGTGTGAATGAGAGTGTGATGTGGATGTTTCCCAGTGATGGGTTGCAGCTGGAAGGGCATCCGCTGTGTAAAACATATGCTGGATAAGTTGGCGGGTCATTCCGCTGTGGCGACCCCAGATTATTAAAGTGACTAAGCCGAAATGAAAATGAATGAATAAATGTTAAAGAAATTTTCACAGTATTTCCTATCAAATTTTATTTAATTTCCTATATATTTTTTTACTTATTTGTTTTATTTCAGCTAGAATAAAAGTAGTTTTTGATTTTTTAAAAACCATTTTAAGGTCAATATTATTTGCCCCTTTAAGCAATATTTTTTTCTGATTGTCTACAGAACAAACCACTGTTATACAATGACTTGCCTAATTACACTAACTTAACCTAGTTAAGCCTTTAAATGTCACTTTAAGCTGAATACTAGTGTCTTGAAAAATATTTAGTAAAATATTATGTACTGTCATCATGGCAAAGATAAAAAATAAATTAGTCTATTTCCCACCAAACATTAGACCTCTGACAGACGTGCATATCAAGCCTATATTGCATCCGTTGGTATAATAGATGTCTCTTGGACGTCTGTCAGAAGTCCAATGTTCAGTGGGTTGATGACAACACTGACATTTATTACAATTATTAAAACTAGGTTGACAATTTGATAAAAGGACATACAGCAGTTTAATGACAAAATGTTACTGAATAAAAATGCAAACGTTGGTTGTTAACTCAATCGGATTTGTCTCATTATTTTTTTAGTCTTTTATTTATATCACAACACACACAGGGCCTATGACTTCATGCATTTTCTTTGGTCATAGAGCTATCAAATTTGTAAAAACTGGTCCAGTTAAACATGGCTACATGATCAAATAATAATCATAATACACATGATCAAGAAAAGCAATAGATATGTGCTGCATTTTACTTTGCGTCAAGTGTGATGATTTTTCAACTTTGCCCGATCCCTATACCCTTATTCACTATTCCCTACATTAGTCTACTAATATAGTCCACTTAAAAAAGTGAATGAATATGAGTGAGTGAATTCAAACACTTTAAGCCCGTGATAGTTATTTAACACTTAGCGAGCTGTCTATTAGTAATGAAACAATCTATTTTGATTTCTGTCATGTATTCATTCATTCATATTCTTTTCGGCTTAGTCCCTTTATTAATCTGGGGTCGCCACAGGGAAATGAACCGCCAACTTATCCAGCATATGTTTTACGCAGCGGATGCCCTTCCAGCTGCAACCCATCACTGGGAAACATCCACACATACCCATTCACACTCATACACTACCCACTGCGCCACCATGCTGCCCCTCTGTCATGTATGCAAACATTAATTTAACATTCATATCAAAACTTAGAACTATAGTAACTCTCACAGTGCATTATGGGTGTTCTCTAGCTGTTGATTGAACATCGGTTGTACACTCATTACTGCGGTGCATTGTGTGATTGATTGAGTGCACTTCAGAACATCCACTATGGTTTCGGGCACCACTACGAATGGCTGTTTCCTTAAATAGTGCACTATTTGAGAGAGCAGCCGTTTGTATTGATGTCCGAAAGCATGTTCGAAAGTGCACTCAATCAATCCCATAATGCACCGCAATAATGAGTGTACAACCAATGTTTAATCAACGGCTAGAGAATGCATACCTGTTGATCATCATTTGTTAAGGATTGTGTCAAAAATCTGTTGTAAAACCTATGCTATGTTCAAAATTTCAGTTTGTTTGAAAAGTAAGCCAGAAGCAACCAGATACTGCTTCTTCCTGAATTCTGTTGTAGGCATACAATGGACACACATACTATCTTGAGGCCACGTGAGTAGAGACGTCGTATTTGAAAAAAACAAAAACAAAAAAAGGCAGAAAGTGGTGAAGCATGACATGTGACAACGCCAACATAGTAGATGTAGTATTCACACCTATAGATCATAACTTTTTTTAAATTTAGGAAGTATGATCTCATGGTCGCGCAGTGGGTAGCACGATCGCCTCACAGCAAGAAGGTCGCTGGTTCGAGCCTCGGCTGGGTCAGTTGGCATTTCTGTGTGGAGTTTGCATGTTCTCCCCGTGTTTGCGTGGGTTTCCCCCACAAGTCCAAAGACATGCGGTATAGGTGAATTGGGTAAGCTAAATTGTCAGTGGTATATGAGTGTGAATGAGTGTATGGATGTTTCCCAGTGATGGGTTGCAGCTGGAAAGGCATCCGCTGCGTAAAACATATGCTGGATAAGTTGGCGGTTCATTCCACTGTGGCAACCCCAGATTAATAAAGGGACTAAGCCGAAAAGAAAATGAATGAATGATCTAATTTTAATGAAGTACCTACTCAAGTAGTATGCAATTTTGGAAGCAACTTTAGTCACTGGATGGTGTTGTCAGTAGATACATTTCCATCCAAAGTTTTGAGATTTAATTGTTCACAAAACTGGCAAATAAACATTTGTGAATAAAGCATGTGATCAAAAGAAAAAAGTAACTTCCTGGGAAAAGAGCATGATATATAAATAAGTAAGTAAATAAATAAATAAATAAATAAATAAATACAAAATGAAGTTCCTGCAAGAAGGAAAACAAAAAGATGCCACACACTGTCATGTGATATTGAGATTAAAGGTGGGTTTTTGATGTTTGGGAACACAATATATTCTGGGTGTGCAAGATTTATGTGGAGGAGTTTCTTGCTTACGGCCATAGCCTCTGAGCATGCCCTATCTCTGATTTCTGAAGGGTCTGCATAGCTAGTACTTAGGATAGTAACTTGGAACATCAACTGATTTCAACATCAGATTAATGTAATTGTTTATTGATGTTAATTGACCAACATCAATAAATGAAGATGTATGCAGGCCTGCAGAATGTAATGCCTAAAACACTTTTTGCGGATGAGGTATGTCATTTCTGTGTACAGTAGATGCTTATTTCAGGAGAATTTTGATATCCAGCTACCATGAAGCAGTATATGAAGCTTTTATCTTTGACATGATGACAGTACATCATAATATTACTAGATTTTTTTCAAGATTCTAGCATTCAGCAATTTAAAGTGCAATTTAAAAGCTTAATTAAAAAAAATAATTAGGTTAACGAGGCGAGTTAGAATAGTTTGGCAAATCATTGTATAACAACGATTTGTTCTGTAGACAATCGGAAAAAAAACATTTGCTTAAGAGGGCTAATAATATTGACCTTAAAAAGGTAAATATACATACAGGGGTTGGACAATGAAACTGAAATACCTGGTTTTAGACCACAATAATTCATTAGTATGGAGTAGGGGCCTTCTTTTGCGGCCAATAGGACACTGCCAAGGACTACCAAAACATTCTGGAGGACCATGTGCACCCAATGGTTCAATTATCCTTAAGACGGTGCCGTGTATCAGGATGATAATGCACCAATACACACAGCAAAACTGGTGACCGAGTGGTTTGATGAACATGAAAGTGAAGTTGAACATCTTCCATGGCCTGCACAGTCATCAGATCTAAACATTGAGTCACTTTTGGGTTGTTTTGTCAGGAAATATTTTCCTCCACCAGCATCACATGGCCACTATTCTGCAAGAAGAACAGCTCAAAATCCCTCTGGCCACTGTGCAGGACTTGTATATGTCATTCCCAAGACGAACTGATGCTGTATTGGCCGCAAAAGGAGTCCATACTAATGAATTATTGTCATCTAAAACCAGGCGTTTCAGTTTCATTGTCCAACCCCTGTATGCACTGTGTGTATATATATATATATATATATACATATATATACATATATATAT
>CAIGQW010054063.1:2778698-2790261 GCA_903798125.1 Danio choprae | reverse complement strand
TTTGTGCATTTATGAATCGTGTTTTGAGTTTTCGAATTGGATTTGTGTGTTTATGAATAATTTTTGGAGTCCATAAATTGAATTTGTGTATGTATGAATCGTGTTTTGAATTTATGAATTGGATTTTGTAAACGTGAATTGTGTTGTGGGTGTATGAATTATATTTTGTAAGTGTATTATTTTTGAGACTGATCTATCTCCATATATAATGATCCTGATGAAACAAATACACAATCATTTAACATTAACAATACATTTCAACTAGTATGCTGGTCTAAACATATTTCATCATACAAACGTCCTTGTTTGTTCACACATATGGAAATGTGTGTGAACTTAAGAGCACTTTCCATTTTCTCTCAAGAGGCAGAGCTGAGACTATCTGAACTGAGACATTCTGCTCTTGAACAGCGTTGTTAATGAGAGAGAGGGGAAAGATTTGTTCACCTGTACAATAGAGCCACAGTGTCCCTTGGTATTGTTGATGTGGAAGGAGATGAAGTCCTCTCCCTCGATACCAGGGCAGTGCTGGTCGTTGATTCGTACATCCTCCCTCTCAAAGCCCAACTGGAACAGGCGGCACTTAGAGATGGAGACCTCCATCTGAGCGTGCTTACAGGTCACTTCAGCCTGGATGATATCATCTTCACCTACATCACAAGAACAACATGTCCTGAATATAACTGACTTTCAAAGGTTTCCTATGTACGTTTAATTTTGTTCAGTGGCATTGTTTACGTTCTGTGCCTCCAATATGGCCGACTGATGACTCGA
Organism: Danio choprae; assembly: GCA_903798125.1. Classification (NCBI taxonomy): domain Eukaryota; kingdom Metazoa; phylum Chordata; class Actinopteri; order Cypriniformes; family Danionidae; genus Danio; species Danio choprae. The sequence continues at coordinate 2,789,487 of CAIGQW010054063.1, read as the reverse complement.
CATTCAATACACTCTATAGAAACACCAGCAAATTAAAACAAGATCTTCATCAGTTTGGCAGCATACGTGTTGCAAATCCTCACAATGCAAACAAATTAAGAAAATGCACTGCAATTTCTCACAGCACATTTACACCGCATGGAACATGATGGAAATGTTTCAAGGGGACCCAAAAACGTGACGGACCTGGCTGGGAATTGCTTATTATACCGTGACTATTGCTCAGTGATTTGTTTTACTTACTAATGTCATTGTTGGGAAGTTCAGGGCAGCCACAAAGTTCTCCATTCTCCTGCTCACATGTGTTGTTAGAGCAGATCTCTCCTGCACAGGGGTCATAGATCCATTCTGCTAAAGACAGGTCCAGTTACAAAGTTAGCACACAGAAACACACATGCACACAAACACACACACAAAGTATCCATACATCCATCCCTTCATTTGTGCATTTTTATATTAAATATCGTAGTCGTAGTCGTACTCTTGTAAATACTGTAATGTTTTTTATCCATACTATAGTAAAGTACTGAAAGTATATGTTGTGGTAATTCTACTGTTAATATGGTAACACAACAACTATAGTAATGTAAACAAATGACCTAATACTGTAGTTTATACAACTATACAAAAGCATAAATTATACTACAACACACTACAGTTTACTTTAGTAAAAACTAAAGTATACTACAGTATTTATTAGTTTATCAGTTCTCTATAATTATTAGTACAGTATGCTGGAGCATTCATTAACAAGGGTTGTAAATATTATAACATATTATACAGTGTAATACACTTTACTAGTGGGGTTCAAAAATTTTTCATGTGGGCTGCCTATTATGCTATATCCTTAATGGTGTTACTTTTTAACTTACAAAACATTACAGTACAGTTATTACCTGCAGTAATCAACATATGAAGTGGTTCAAAACCTTTCATCAAAATTGTCCTTAAAGTTTTGTTTTGCTTCATATATTTACTATTAGTGCAAATAAAAATCCTTATATTTATATTGTTTATCAGTGTTAGGGGGTAACGCATTACAAGTAACGCGGGTTACATAATAATATTATTTTAAGTAACAAGTAAAGGAATGCATTACTTTTAAAAATCAAGTAATAATATTTGAGTTACTTTTTTAAAATGTAATGCAAGTAACTTTTTAAGTTTAATTAATTAGCTTAAAAAATTGCTAAACTATAATTCAGAGCTTTTTAAAAAAAAAAAACAGAAAGAAAAAAACTGCAAGTTGGGGCGGCACGGTGGCTCAGTGGTTAGCACTGTCGCCTCACAGCAAGAAGGTCGCTGGTTCGAGTCCCGACTAGACCAGTTGGCATTTTTGTGTGGAGTTTGCATGTTCTCCCCATGGTGGCGTGGGTTTCCTCTGAGTGCTCCGATTTCCCCCACAGTCACAGACACGCGCTATTGAAATGGATGAACTAAATTGGCCGTAGTGCATGAGTGTGTGTGTGAATCCGAGAGTGTTTGGGTGTTTCCCACTACTGGGTTGCGGCTGAAAGGGCATCCGTTGCATAAAACATATGCCGGAATAGTTGTCGGTTCATTCCGCTGTGGTAACCGCTGATAAATAAGGGACTAAGACCAAGGAAAATGAATGAATGAAAAATGCAAGTTCTGAAAGAGATTAAGCTTCAGTCAGATAAGAAAACGTAACTGAAAAGTAATGTAACACATTACTCACCTTAAAATGTAACTAAGTATCGCAACTAGTTACTTTTGGGGGGGGAGTAACTTAATATTGTAATGCATTACTTTCAAAAGTAACTTTCCCTGAACACTGCTGCTTATCCCAGGGTTCCCACTCTTTCATGGGCACCAAATTCAAGGACTTTTTAAAACACAAATATTTTAAAAGCACCTTTATAATTCACACCCCCAGCATATAGAGCACCATTACTGTCCTTACTGTACTTAACATTTCACTTACACTTAATATTTACATTAAAAAGTCAATGATGATGTTTCGAATGTGTCATTTTCAAAATTGTTCACCATTTTAAATCGTCATGTTTAAAAAACTTTAAGACAATTAGTTAAATTCAGCTCTGGATTTGCAATATGACCTGACAGATTTAGAATGGAGCCAGTTATGTGTTAAAGCCCAGAACTTGTCAATTAATACTAGATTTAAAATGATCCAATATAACTGGGCAATGTGCATGTCACACCTGAAAAACTAAACAAGTTTAACCCAAACATGTCAGATATACTGAATGTTTCAAATGCCAAAAACATAAAGGAACATTCTTTCATTGTATCTAAATAAAATTGTACACAGTACACATTGTACAGTTCTTGTACACTGAAAAAATGCTGCAAAACAGATGCAAACAATTTATATGGGCTGAATTTTAACAAACAAAATAAATTAAGTAAAGTTCAACTTAATTTGTTTGTTTAAATTCAGCCCAAACAAATTATTTACAAACACATAACTTAAATAAATGTAGTAAATCTAATGAATCATCTTTGAATTTTTTTTTGTGTATAATATTTATTTGTAAGATTTTTAAATGAGGCCTCACGGTGGCGCAGTGGGTAGCACGATCGCCTCACAGCAAGAAGGTCGCTAGTTCGAGCCTCGGCTGGGTCAGTTGGCATTTCTGTGTGAAGTTTGCATGTTCTCCCGGTGTTGGCGTGGGTTTCCGCCGGGTGCTCCGGTTTCCCCCGCAAGTCCAAAGACATGCGGTACAGGTGAATTGGGTAAGCTAAATTGGCCACATTGGTAGTGTATGTTGTGTGTGAATGGGAATATGGGGGTTTCCCAGTGATGGGTTGCAGCTGGAAGGGCATCCGCTGCGTAAAACATATGCTGGATAAGTTGGCGGTTCATTCCGCTGTGGCGACCCCAGATTAATAAAGGGACTAAGCCGAAAAGAAAATGAATGAATGAATAAATTAAATTAAATTAAAGCCCTGCTGCCATTCACAGCCTACACCCCTCCCTGTTGTCCTGTAGGTGGCAGCGTCCCCTTACAGCAGTTCTCCTGGGCGATCCACTTGGTGGTGAGAGTGCCGAAAGAGCGGCAGGCCTCAGCGTATGCCGCCATGGAGCCGCACACCTGGGCCTTACGATGGTTGTAGCAGCCGTCCATGTAGCAGGACTGGTAAAAGGGATGAGGGTCCAGCAGGCCGTGGCAGGGCTGGAAGAAACCTTTCAAATCGGTAAGCTTCAGGCAGTTGTCCTCCCCCTGGAGCTCTGAAACTGCTGTATTATCACAGGACTGGGCCAGGGCAACATACTGGGTCTCATCACAGCTACATGGAAGAGAGAAAAGGGGGATAGAAAATGAGTGGAAAGGATAAAATTAGTGTTGAAGGATGAAAGTGTTTGTTGGTAAATATAAACAGGGGTGTAAAAAGTAGCCTACTTAACTGAAAGTACTGATACTGAGAGAACATTTTTAGTAAATTAAAAGTATCTGGTCAAAATATAAATGAGTAAAAGTAAACATGTACAGCTTTAAGTTGTACTTGAGTATTTATATATAATAGTTCCTTCAGGTGGTGTTAGGACCACTACACTGCAAAATGCAGATTTTTTGTCTTGTTTCTAGTACAAATATCTAAAAATTCTTAGCATTTCCTAGACAAGCTAAAAATATTGTTATTTTAAGAAATAATATCAAGTCAAGTCAAGTTGAGCTTTATTGTCATTCCGCTACTTGTGTGGACATACAGAGGAACGAAATGTCGTGTCTCGCTGGACAATGGTGCTACATGGATTAATCATAAATACAAACACAACACTGCACATAAGAGCTATTATAAAAAATCTATGCATAACTAACATATATTATAAAATAGAATAAAATATTTAACTATACACATAAGACAGGCTATACAAGTACTTTTCCATGAGACTGAACAATGTTGTGCAGGATATTGTGCAAAAAAAGGTATTTAAGGTCTAATATTGTGCAAGAGGTATTTAAGGTTGAAGCAAGCAGTGCAACATGATTGTGGTACATTTCTAATGAACATTGAGTCCTTGTAAGGTGGAGTTTAGATGCCAGAATTGTGAGTTTTTCCTTCAAATTAAAACAAGCTGCCAGTGGGGTAAGCAAAATAATCTTGTTTTTGATTTGGACTATTTTGCTTATACCATTGGAAGATTATTTAGCTTCTTGTAAGGAAAAACTCACTTAATTTTGGCATGTTATTTATTAAAAGAAGACAATTTGTTTGCTTGTCTAGAAAATGCTTCTTGATGTAAGATTTTTTAGATATTCAAACAAAAAAAAGACAAAGAATCTAAGTAAGGAATCATTTTTGCAGTGTACATCACATGTACTGCCAAAGAATGAAAATAAATTGACAGAAATTAGGTCCAAATAGCCTGTAAATGAAGATCAAATAATAAAACAAAACATTATAATTCCGTCATAAATCATTATAAACTTGTTAACCAGCTTTATTATCATTATAAACCGGTTGACTCCAGAGAGAAATAATTTTGGAAATTAAAATGAAAGACAAAAAAATGTAAAATAAATAAAAGACAATTAAAATAAAGTTGTACAATCATAATGAAATAAGGCAACGTTTGTTGTGTACATTATTTGTTCAAGTCATAATAGATAAACAAAAATAAAAACGAGTGATACATTTTTTGTTAGATCATTATATTATCCTTTACTCACATTGGTATTATGTTGCATAAAAATGAAGGTGAACCTGTTTAAAACATATCATGTTTTTGGTATTTTATGGGTGAAAAAAGCTCTCAATGAAAACATTTTGATTTTAAATTTGGAAGAAATGTCATCAGTAGTTTACAGAACAAAACAAAAATAACGTTTTACTCAAACACATAACTATAAATCATAAATCCCCCCAAAATGTTTTATTTTCAAATGTTTTTTTCCCCCCCATAGGTGTATAACAAGCTGAAACAATGCTGTGTAACAACATACACAATTTGTTTCTTGCATGTAAAGCATGCACATTTGATTGTCCAATTACCATATTTATTGTACTCAAGTAAAAGTATAGTCAATTTGTAATTTATTAACATACAAATCTCTAAAAATAACACTTAAAGGGATAATTTACTCAAAAATAAAGGTTTACTCATCATTTACTCACCATTAAGTGGTGTAATCACTTAAGTCACAAGTCAATAATTTCTATTGTTGAACACAAAAGGATGTATTTTGAAGTATGTTGAAAACCAGTAAGAGCAAATACTAACACAGTCAATGGTTACCGGTTTCCAGCCTTTTTCAAAATACCTTATTTTGTGTTCAACTGAAGAGAGACACTCATAAAGGTTTGTGACGACAAGTGAAACATAAGTAAATGATGACATAATGTTCATCTTTGGGAGAACTATCCCTTTAAGTATAATAATCAAGTCAAGTCAAGTCAAGTTGGCTTTATTGTCATTTCAACAATATACAGTGCAGTCTACAGTGAAACGAAACAATGTTCCTCCAGGACCAAGGTGCTACATCAAACAACATAAATTGACAACATAGCACAGGACTGTGCACTACTATAACAATTTAGAAGAACGAAATAAAATAAGATAAGATAAACTAAACTAAAAAAAATGAAAAAATAAAATAAGAATATGAATAAGAGTAAGAGTATGAATAATGAATAAGAGTAAGAGTATGAATGAAGTAAAATGACTCAAGTATTTTAAACCCCTGAATAAAATGCTTTACCTGTTTTGCATGCCATTGGTTTTCCAGCTCTGAGCGAGCTCCAGTGCACTGACAGCAGGTTTTCCACGAGAGGTGATGTAGTCATCTGTGGGGTCCCCGTTGAAGTTCCCACACAGTCCGCACACCTTGTTCTGTAGCCGTGGACCCATTGTAATACTGAGGGTGTTGAATCGGTTATAACGAACTTGGATGTCCTGAGGAGTGTCAATCACCAGGAATCCCTCGGATGTGGATACTCGTGTCATTAGACCTGTGACAAAAGGTACGGACACGGGCGTACCGTTTACCTGAGGTAAAAGGGGAAAACACTTAGCATTTAGCTAGGAAATATGAGTAATGTCTTAATCATTCTAGAATTGCATAGCCAACATATAAAAAAGTCTCACAAGTCACAATATGGCCTCTAAGTGGGTGTCATTCATTCATTTATTTTCCTTCAGCTTAGGCCCTTATTTATCAGGGCTCACCACAGCGGAATGAACCGCCAACTATTCCGGCATATGTTTTACGCAGCGGATGCCTTTCCAGCCACAACACAGTATTGGGAAACACCCATACACTCTCACATTCACACACACACTCTGGCCAATTAAGTTTTACCCAATTCACCTTGTAGCGCATGTCTGTACTGTAGGGGAAACAGGAGCACCCTGAGGAAACCCATGCCAAAACAGAGTGAACATGCAAACTCTACACACAAACGCCGACTGACTTAGCCTGGACTCGAACCAGTGACCTTCTTGCTGTGAGGCGACAGTGCTAACCACCATGCCGCCCCCGCTAAGTGGATGTTTACATGATATTTTCAACTAAATCTGTAAACCAAGCAATTTGCCTTTTTTTTACATCACATTTTACAACAGCATTTCAAGGGCCAGAAAAAGCAATCTTTGGAAAATAGGTTTCAAGGTTTAAGAAGCGACACTGTTATTGCCTCCTTAGAAACTACAAAAACATTATTTTTGTGAAAACAGTGATGTCATACGCCGGTGTGTCGTGTTCAGGCATGCACGAGTACTTTTCAGTCAAAACGGTGATGACAGACTACAGAATTGTGTTTGCATGTGTGTGCAGGTGAGTAGTAACTGGTTGAGATTGCGGCTTACAAGCAATGCTTTTGTTTTTAATCAGTGTTTCTGAGCGCATTTTTAAATTAAATCACATGTGATTTCAGTGAAGGTCACATTATTACGTCATTGCTGTTTTGAAACATTTAGAAAGATCAGTGGTTCACCATTGGGTTCATTCCGATTGTCCACAGGTTTCGTTGTTTCTACCTGATCGTGGATCAGTTGTACAAGTTTGTAGATGTTTTAATCAGACATTTAAAAAACTAAATGGAATAATATTAGTTAATAGTCCTGTTTAGCAGAGCCCAGAATGGATTAAATAATATAAGCCTTAAAAATTGATAAAAGAATGCATATTATGCAGACACCTAAAGGTCCCGTGAAGTGCTTTGAAATGTGCTTTGTTATTTAATGTTTAACATAATCTTACCCGAAATATGAAGAGAGGGCGGAACATAATGTAGCCCCTTCCCTATTTAAAAAACAGCCAATATCGTTTTGTTTTATCACAGCTCTGAGAGTGAGAGTGGTTGAGCGCAGGCGCAACAAATGTGAAGCATCTTGAAGGGGCTGGGGCTTGTCAGATACCAGAGAGCTTTTTATTGGTCACGATTTGATGAGAAACTGAGATATGAGATGTTGTGAATAAAACCGTTGATCCATTTAGGCAGAAGTGACACAAGTGGAAGTGAAACTACAAGCGTTACATGTTTATATCGGTTTTCTTCTAAAATCTTCTAGATCTTCTAAACGTGAATTTTGTTACTGTTTTGGAGCACACTAGCTTATAAATATCCTAAAAACAAACAATACTGATAGTAGCATTTAAAACATTTTATTTTAATTTCATGGGAGGAACTTTAATATTTATTATTAGACATTAAGCTAAGTGCATTTCATTTCATTAAGCTAAATGCATTTCATAAACTTTCAGTTTAACGTTTGCAGTGTATTTGATCCAAAATGGCGATTTTAATCCACGTTTTGCTTGAGTGTTTGTTGCATTTGACCAGCAGGTTTCGAACATTTTGATCGAGTAAATCTTTTTGCGAAGCAATTGCCTCAATTGGTTTAAAGCTTTGAAATTCTATTCTATTCAATTCCCCCATGACTAGAAAGTGATATCGCTGATTACTGTTCTGGCATGCACATTATAAGCATTATTACATACATTTTTAGTCATTAGTTACACATCCATGTGTCCAGGAAAGGTTTTAACAAGACTGTAGTTTATAATTGATACCTTTAAAAATGCTAAAATATTTTTGTGTGTCTTGTGTAAATGTAGCATAAAGCATGGTTTCTTAACTCTAGCCCTTAATACTCTGTGTAGAGTGTAGCTTCAAACTCAACTGTTTATAATGTCTAAGTTACTCTGAAGCCCTTGGTCAGCTTGTTGTTGTCTTTTTGATTAGGTTTAGAGTTAAACTATGCAGCTTATATAGAGTTTAACTTGCCACAACACACCTGTCTGGATGTTTCTAACAGGCCTGGTAAGACCTAGATTTACTGGTTCAGCCACCAATGCCATTTACTCTGCTGCAGCCCCATACCATGATAGACATTTACTTTTGAATCTGTTGCATGAAGGTCTGTATAGTCCCTTTGTCTTTGAGACTGAGAACCCAATCCCAGTTTTTCCAAGAAACAAGTTGAAATCTGAGATGAGCTTAGGCCCAGAAAACCAAGCAGCATCACTGCACAGAACTGACGTATAGACACTTTACATTTTCATAGCAGATCTCATAGTTCCCAAACCTGTTCATGGAGGGTTCATGTATTATACAGTATATTTTATAGTATTTACAATAATTACTTAATGTAAGCTACCGCATACTGTAGTATTAACTATAGTGAAATTAAAACTGTAATGTATTTTAGTTCTACTAAGGTAAACAATGGTATATTACAGTTTACAACAGTTCTGTCTGGTTTTCGAATCTGATTGGCTGATAGCTGTTCGATATTAAAGCAATATCAGCACTTGTACAGCCTTATTTATGAGGATAGTGCCTATTTTAAATATTTATAATTTCTGAGAGACAGCACGTCGGCGGTCATCAGCCTGTCATACTGAGCAGAGCAAAGACGGTTGACGTTCTGCCGCAAGATGGCCACGGAGACCGCATAATCAGTCCTTAGAGGAGAAAAATGGTAAATTTCAAACTACAGCTTATCAAATCATTATAAAACAGTCGATCTCTCTCCTTTGTAAGTTTTAGTGCTGTATTTATATCATAGTAATCTGGTAGTGTTTGCTTTGCTTTGGCTTTTTCTCCCGATTTCCCGATTGCAACAGAGAAATACTGGGAAATCTCTGTAGACTGATGGCATTTCATGCCTTGTAATCTTAAAATGTAAGCAAAATCACCTGTCTTGTCATCACTTTATATATTATGCTAGAGAATCATTCAAATACTATCTCTAAAGTGATGTTTGTGAGTTATCAATGGTTTCTGTTGTTCTGACGGACAGCTGCAGATGTGAATGAATGGTGGAAGAAAAAAAAGGATTTTTGAGACTTTGTGTTTGATTTTCATTTTTATATACACAATTATGCCATCGAACTGTTGTATAAACGCAATATCACATTTGTAGCAGTGCTTTATGGCTATATATCGTCACTGGTGGGACACTAAGGCACTTGGCCTGCGGCCTCGAGCCATTGCATGCTTCCCACCAATGCCGATATACAGCCAAATCGCACTGCCACTTATGTGATATTGCTCAACTAATATATAGTTGTGGAAAACGATTTAAAAGTATAGTCTATATTTTTCTTTAAAAAAAGTCCTGGCATCATCAGTACACAGTAAATATTAAATATTATTTGAACGATCCAACGACTGTATTCGTCATTACCCAGGAAGTTAAGGACACATTTGGAGGGTGTATTTAAACCAGCCTTCGATTTGAGACATCCTTGACACAACTGACCTTTGAATGCCTCGGAATTGAGACACAGCAACTAGAAACTTCCAGGAAAATCTTCTAAATCTGGGTGAAGCTATGCTCTGCTAGCACAGGATTGGGCAGTCTAAACCAGTGTTTCCCAACCCTGTTCCTGAAGACACACCAACAGTACACATTTTCGACCTCTACCTAATCAAACACACCTGAATCAACTCATCAGAACATCAGAAGAGACTCCAAAACCTGAAGTTAATGGGTCAGATAAGGGAGACAGAATATGTACTGTTGGTGTGCCTCCAGGAACAGGGTTGGGAAACACTGGACTAAACCACTTTGCCTGACTTATTTCTTGTGCCATAAATCATTAGCAGTACAATTTCGGTGTTCCTACCTTGACAGTGTTGCCTGAGATGAGAATGTTCTCCTCGTTGATGTAGAGATAAGCATGGGAGATAGTGGTTAGGTTGGGTGTGCTCCACTTGTCAAAATTGGCAATGAGCTGAAAAGATAACTCTGGCAGCTTGTGGCAGATTGTTGAGAGAACAAACGAGCATGAGGCGGGTAAACGAAGAGAAGCGCCATCAAAAGTGCGAAAGACGCCACCACCTGACGCCACGCAGTGCTGATTCCGTCTGGCAAAGCATCCTCGCACACCATGCCGCAGGACGCACTCCTCCTCCGCTTTACATCGTCGTGGGTCACACTGAATCAGATTCCGGCCAATACACTGGCAGCGTTTAGTGCAGTCACTGTTCCAGAACAACTGCTTAGGCTGAGAAAAACACAAGTAACCCATCTCAAATGGCAAAATGCTAGTTTTTAAAAATGGCAATTAACTTCTTGTTAGTTGTTAGTTTTCATACATACGTTGATACCATGTTGTTACAATGCTAAGGTGTGTACAATGCTGTTGTGTTGCTATTTGGCTTCATGGGGGCTCAAAGTAGTTTCTAATTGAAACTATGAAATACAGAATCTTTCATTTTTACCACTGCTTATGCAATACTAACACTTTTATTGTACTTATTGTTTCTTACCATAAAAAAAGATAATATAAGAAATGAAATTGATCTCTCTCTCTCTCTCTCTCTCTCTCTCTCTCTCTCTCTCTCTCTC
>CAIGQW010054063.1:2738037-2766983 GCA_903798125.1 Danio choprae | reverse complement strand
TAAAATGTAATGACACTGGTATAAAATTAATGAAACAATTATAATTGCCTCATAAAAATCATGTTTATGACAAAGTATGTTTTCTTGTTAATATGAAGTTGTCATGACAAAGACAAAGACAGGTTGTGATGTATTTGGTTATGTCAAGTTGTCAAAACAAAGACATCTCAAACAATGTCATCTTTGCATTTTAAACGGCATTACAGCTTAATGAGAGTTGTCATAAGCATGTATAATATCTCATTCATATTAATGACATGTGCCATGTCAAGATTATACAATTCTCATGAATCATATGAAGACCCCCTTCAAGTAAAGCGTTTCCTCAAAAACTATTTTCGATTCTAGGAAAATTTACTATTTGAAACAAAGAGAACAAAAAAAAATACAATTTCATTAGTCATCACTGACACATTCTTACCGTGACTGTATGTTTAAAGCTTCGTGACACCTCAATTTCATATCCGTAGACCTCCAGAACAAATCCTCGCACCCATATAGCCTGGCCAGTGTCTCTTTCTTCATTTCGAACTGATAACTGGAAGTTGGGCAGTCCTCCCAGAACTGTCTCAGCACTGTCTAGTCCTCCAAAGCTATCCTCATCTCCTTCTCCACAGTCAGTAGTGGCAAGACGAAGAGTACAGCTGCTCTGAAGGTCAAACGGCACACCTCCAAATGGCAAAAAGTGTGCATATCCAGCAACAGCACACATGGCCTCGGTCCTGGGCTGACAGAAAAAGAGGCCTTCATTCTCCTGGCAGTACTCCTCTGGGTGACAGGGCATGAAGGTGCAGTAGACACTGTTGTCAGTGCCGTTACAGAAACAGCGCTCCTGGCATTCCCAGTCTGTCCAGAATGTCTCATTGGTGGCCAGTTGGCGACCCAGGTAAAAGCAGCCACAGTCACTACGTGCCACGCAGATGCCGTCGCGAAGAGCAAAACCCTCCTCACACTGACAGCCCTCTGAGCAGGGTAGAGGGCACGGCTCCTCTGGTTCATCCAGATTAGAACAGGTGAGAGGGCATGCAGATGTACACTCATCGAAGTGACTGTTTTCTGGACAGGGTAGAGCTAAAGAAAGAAAATAAATAAATTAATAAATAGTTATGTGACATGTATGGAAGGTACCTTAAATGGTAAAGAGAGTAGGGATGGGAGATAGGGACTTAAAATAATATAAAAATATTTTCTGGTATTTATTGCGCAAATTATATTATTGATGATTATTCATATATATATCCACTGAGTCAAAAAATCAGTATCTTTAGAGAAAAGGATTTGCTTTTTTAATTTTTTATATTACCAAAATAAGGTATGTTCAATTCTGCTCCTGGATGGCCACTGTCCTGCAGACCTCAACTATATTTAATCACACCAAAGCAGTTGTTCAAGCTTTTCAGGATCGTATAAAATACAAAAGCAGAGCTTTGAGTTCGTGACTTTGAGCATACATTGAAATGTTATTTCTGTTTCATTCATACTGGACACTAAAGGGTGCCCTCGCACATAATCACCAAATATACATTACTGAAGAAACTCTGGCTGTTTCTCAAAATGCATTCTTAAGCATTCTTGCATCCTTGTGTTCTTGCGTCAACCGCCAAAGTTCAGTTCCAAAACTCAAGACCGCAAGAACAGAGGACACGTGACAGAACCCTGATGCATTCCTGATATCGAGGATGCATCAATGCAGACTTGAGCACAGAACTCAATGTAGAAGTCCCAGAAGTCATTGCAGATGAATAAGTTTAACTTAAATATCTCAGGAGTTTCCCTAAATGAGATGGTAAAAGTAAACATTGTAGTAAAAGCTGAAACTTATTTGCTGAAATTCATATTAAAATATGCTTTACTTTTTATTGTGCAAAATATATTTGTAAGGCTTTTGTGCATGTTATATATATATATATATATATATATATAAATCTTTGTATAAATGCTGTAATGTTTAAATAATTTTCTGTTAAAATGTGTGAAGGTCATGTGAGGAAGAGTGCAGAATCTCATATGAAAGGGAAAATATGCTAGTAAATCTCCTTTACTAAACAGGGTCAAACATGCAAAACTAACATGTACTACTGTAAAAATAACTTATTGCACAGACCAATTATAGCTTTTTATCGCTGTTATTATTACAATAAGTAAATTTGTTTATCGTGGAGAGAATTTTTACCGGTAGAAGATATCGCCCAACCCTAAAAGAGAGAGAATCAATCAAAACTCATACGGCAGTTGGTAGCACTTCTCCATGTTCCCAGGTTGATCTGAGCATCCTGACAAGCGGATGCATAAGCCTGCAGGGAGTTACACAGGGCAGAACGGTTTCCCTCCCGTACACACATGTTGTAGAGGCAGTTCCTGAAGAAAGGAGACGGATTAACTGCTGTGTGGCAAGCCAGGAATGAGCTGTTTCCCGGGTCGTTGATGTTCCCACACAGCCATGGACTCTGGTATTGTCGTAAATCTGTACACATGCGATACAAGTCCTCACAATCGCCATTGCATGTCAGATCGTCTGCAATAGCTCTCCAGCTTTCAATAAACTGGTCGGCTGTATCGGCCTGCCTTCCACTAGGTAGCCGGAGGTCATCGATTGGATCTCCGTTGAAAAAGCCACACAGACCACAGGTGGTATTGTAAAAGAGAGTGGAGAGAGTGATGTTTAGCAAGCCTTGACGTGAGTATCGGGTGCGGACTAAACCACTCCACTCAATCACCGTGGTATTACCAGAGGATCGGTAGATCATGAGAGGCTCCACTGGATGGACGTAAGGAACAATTGCTGGTTCACCATTGACCTAGAAGAGGGGTATGACATCATCAGGACAAATCATACAATCATATTTCTTGTTTTGAGCAATATATTAAGTGTATTAAAGGGATAGTTTACCCTGAAAACCATTTACTTGGAATTTATTTAAAAACCTGTAACCATTGAGATCCATAGAATTTGTTTGTCCTACTATGGAAAGCAATGTTTACATGATTTCAGCTTTCTTCGAAATATCTTCTTTAGTGTTGAACAGAAGAAAGAAACCCATGAAGGTTTAAAACCACTTGAGCTTTTCTTTTTTTGGGTGAACTATCCCTTTAAGAAGTAATTGTAGAAATAATGAAATTTCTATAGTCAATTGTTATTTCAATAGATATATTGTTTTTCACAAGCCTGGTGACTGATTATTTTTCTCTTCAACTTAGAGGTTATGAAAGTAACCACAAACCTTGATCAAGTCGAAATCTGAGCCGCCTATTTGTGCTTCCAAATGTCCAACCCTAACAACCACTGGCCGTAACCACATAGGGCCTTTATTCACAAGCTTCCTTCCAATCTTCACCTCCACTGATGTTACATTTGCAGGCAAACGTCCCAAAGTTTTGACCAAGTAGAATGAGCTCTCATCAGGGAACGGCATCGTGGACCCATCAAATGTGGCCAGTATTTGTGACTGGGACAATGAACATATTGCTTCGCGACGAGGGTAACACCCGAGCAACCCGACTTCAGCTGCACACACCTCGCCTTCACCACAAGAGTCATTGAAGCATTTTACTTCACCCGCCGGGCCACACACACAACGCTGGGAGCAGTCTTCACCCACCTCACCCCCTTCCCCTGCCCAGAAGGTCTCGTTTAGGGCGTAATACAGGCCGTCACGTTCACACCCGCACTCATAGCGACGGACACATCGGCTGCCACTCAGCACATAATCCTGGTCACACTGGCAGCCCTCAGTACATGGATGAGTACAATAGAGATGAGATGTTAAGTCGGAGCAGGAGGCAGGACATGCACTTGTGCAGACTTGATAGTGGCTGTTCTCAGGGCATGTCAGTGCTAAGAGTCGGTAGAAAATGGAAAAATGGAAGGTCAGTGGAAAAGGGAGCACAGAAAAGACATAATGTATTTTTGGGGTGCGTCTCAATCAGCTCCCTACACTGTAAAAAATGCAGGGTTCCACACAATTCATTCAGGTTGTCCCAACACAAATCGATTAAGTTAACTTAACAAATTTAAATAGATTGAACAATTAAGTTGTCCCCAAAAATATCTCAAGAATTGTGTTGTCTCAGCTCATTTTTAATAAGTACTTTGAACAATAAGCAAAAAATTTTTTTATTGTAGTTCCTGAGGTCATGGGTCAGTAGGTCATGTACACGAATCTGGGCACTAGTAAAGAAAGTGATTAGCTTGGTTCAACACTGAGTGGGACATGAGAATTTGATGTTTTGCGCATCTGTACTTCCTTTAAAGAAACATATGCTGTGTTCGAAATTGTACTATATAGAACGTTAAAAACAGTATGCGAGCCGAGTAGTATGTCCAAATTCATAGAATTCAAAAAACAGTATTCGAGAAGTACCCAGATGACCTACTACTACCGGTGAGATTCTGAAAAGCGCATCTGATTGACGCTACGCTATCCCATGATGCCACGCAAGATAATTTATGAATGGGAGTAAAGTGATGTAACTGACTTGGGTAGGTCACGTGATAATGACAAATGCCGGATGTAGTAAGTCTGAGTTCCAGTCAAACCACTCACATTCATATTATACAGAACATACTTTTCTAACTGTTGTGTAGTAAATTCGAATTCAAATGTAGTACCTACTGAGTAGTAGGTGATTTCGGATGCAGCCATATTATACATTGATGCTCCCTGATTTTCACAGTGGACTGTGGGACGTTTCATTGCACTGGAAAAACTTTGCGATTGAGACAGCACTGACTACTGAACAAGGGAGCTGATTGAGACGCACCCTTGGTTTAACCTGTCTAAAAGCCCTCTGTATTGATGTTGAATTAAGGTCACACCTGATATCACTCACCACAGAACGAGCGTGATCTCCAGGGTCGTATGGTTACTCCCAGGGCCTGGCATGCAAGGGCATATGCCTGTATAGCTTGGCACAGGGTGGTGATGTTATCACGATTGCTGCACATATCATAAACGCAGCTGTACACAAATGCTGTTGGGTCTACCACAGCCCTGCAGTCTCTGAATGGCCCATCAGTCTTATTGATCAGCCCACAGTAGTCTGATCGAAAGTAAAATGCTTCAGCTGCCGGTTCACACATGCTACAGTTCTGGGCACAGCCGTCTGTACAACGAAAATCTGTGTCCTCAGCTCGCCAGCTACCACCCAGTTCCACTACGCTCTCTGCCAGAGAGCCATCTGGCAACACAGGGTCATCGGCAGGGTCATCGTTGTAGTTACCACATAGGCCGCAAGTGTTGTTGAAATAAGAGCTGGGGAGGGAGATGGAGGCGTAGTGCAATCCGTCATAGGTCACCAAGAGACCAAAGTCTGTTTCCAAAGCGACAGCAACGCCAGATTGGTATACCTTGACTGCGCCTAGCTGAAGTTGAACAGGGAGAGTCTTTATCAGGCCATCCACCTGGAACAACAGAAACACAAAGTGAAAGACATTGAGAAAGGTTATATCGCCTGTCTCCTGTAGAAACAATTTAAGCTGCTATTCATGCTGATTACACAGTTTAGTGGGAGGAGTAGCTTCGGATTTTAAAACATGAAAAGAGCCGACCTGCACAGTTCCCAGAGTTCCTTTGGGTAGTGTAACACGGTGATTGTACACCTCTACTGTCACATCCCGCAGCCAGGACACCGTGGGCACACCGCGGTTCTCGTTCTTGGCCTCCACACTGAAAAAGGGCAAACCAGGCATTTCCCAGCATGGGCGAGCCAACAGGTATGAGCAAGTCCCCTGGATGAGAGATGAAGGAGATTGAATGGTATTGATAAATGATTGATTCTCGCATAACTGAAGTTATTTTAATATCAGATGCACTTCATGCATTGTAATCTCCAAGGTTCAGTTGCAATTTTGTCCATCTAAAAATAGGCCAGGATTTGAACCTGGTTTCCTTTGCATAATTAAACAGCTGTTCATACAAAAGGCTTGTAACATCTTACATTTTCTCAGTGAACTGAGATTAAATGTGAAGTGTAAAGTTAAGACATTTCCAACAGGACAAAGTACCAGGATTGCAAATAGCCCTACCATTTAAAGATATTTAAACATTTATTCCAGTTAATTAAAATGGGATTCTTTTAAAGCCCAGCTTAGACGATATTTATTGTCAGTTGTGAAGAAAGATTATAGAATTTGTCTAGATAAAATCTTGACGTGCCATGGATACTAAATAAACAAGACTAAACGTTACATCGCATTATGTCTAAGACGCACATTCTGTTACCAAGAAGCCCCATAACTTATAAATGTCTCTGTGATTGTCTGATTTGTTAGTTTACATAGTAATTCCAGTACTCACTCACTAGGCTGCAGAAGTGCCTCGGCTATCGATCACCAACATTTATCTTTTAAATCTGTCATGGTAGTGATGATGTGATGATACAGGCATACTGTTAACATCATTTTACAAAGCTTACTTCCATTTAATGGAAGCAATCCTCTCTCTTTAATTTTCCCATTTAAAAAGCTGTGTACAGCTGTGGACATAATCATTGTGGATGACAGGAGGAAAAATTAAACATGCTAGAGTTTCTGTGATGACGTTGCGAAGCGTCACAGACATGGCATTGCTTGTCATGCACTATGACACACTACACAAGAAGAAACAATTGCGTCCCGACACCCATTTTCCGTTTACGAATCCCTATAACTCCCTTTCGTGCCGAAATCGGAAAAATCTGAATGTGGGTTAATTGTATAACTCACCTGAAAGTGATAGAGGAACCCATCAAAGGTGTGGTAGTGAGGGTCTCCAAACACCACACAGGTGCTGGTGCGTGTAGGCTGGCAGTAGTAAGCCCCCTCCACCTGTTCACAGGTCTCCAACTGACCACATGGTGTTTCATGGCAAATGACCTCATTATCCAGATCAAGACACCTACATCGTTGAGTACACTGGTCTGACAGCCAGAAAACCTCTCCACGTCTGTAAAATCGGCCTAAAAAAATTAAGAATACCATAGACAAATTGAGAGAAATGGAGATATGAGGTAGATGTATATAAAAATTCATAATATAATTCTCTCAAACTTTCAATATATGCACTTTGTACCAATGTAGCTGCAGCCATTTGCTGGGTCTATTTGGTCAGCATCAATGCGGAAGAACCACCTTCCAGGTACATTGACATTAGTAGTCTGTTCAATGTTGACCACTTCGTTTGAACGTGAGCCTGGAAGGTTGAAGAAATGGCTGACATCCCCACCATTGAACCCTGCCTAGAGAGTGCAGTCATAGCAGAGAAAGAGATCATGATGTTGTGTGTTTTCAGAGGGTGGAAATGTACCTTACACAAAGAGCTAGATGAAAATTCTGATTTCTGAGATTACCTGTGCTGTAGTTCCTCCCAGGCCTGTAAGAGGGTCCCCACCGCTAGCTGTGCCGGTGCTCCAGTGAATCTCTCCATAGTTAAACATTGAAAAATAAGCATGGCCATCTGAGATCAGAACTGCCTGAAATGTATTAACCTGAAGAAAAAAAAGATTATAGATTGCTATTTTTTGGGAAGGGGGGGGGGTGTTTTGTGCAAATAGTTAATTATTACAACCTATTTAGTAACAAATTATGAAATGTTCAAGCACTTTATCCAAAATCCTTTTCATATCCAGATTAAAATTCAAGCATTTTCAAGAATTTACAGCATCCGTACAAACCCTAAAAAAGGAGGAAATATAATTTTTTTTCTCACCGGTGTTGTCTGGCTGCCCCCGTAAAAGGTGACTTGATTCCAGGTGGTAATGAAGACCCAGGTGGCAGTAAAGGATACCATATTCTTGAAATATTTTCTGACGTCCTGAGTGGCTCTCTCCAGGATCTCTGTCTCTGTGCTCTCACGGTAGTACACATCTCCACGGATGCCATTATGCACGTCAGCCCATAAAGGAGCAATGAAGGAACGGCTGTCACTGAGGGGGAAAGCCTCTGGAGTGAACTGACTCACCTGAATGTTGAAGGAGATCACGCCATTGTTGTTGACCTGTTGGGGGAAAAAGATTGTCACACACTGATTGCTTAACAGACTGTGGGATTACCTCTAAGCGCCTCTCAATCAGCTCCCTAGCCCCAGAGGTCGTGGATCAGTAGTCAGTAGGTAGTGTACACATGAATTTGGGTACTGGGAAGAGTAGAATTCATATGATTTCAGTCAAATTAAAACTTACAATTTTATAGCGGAGCCATCCCACCCTAAACCTAACCATCATTGGGGAATGAAAGATGCCAGATCAAAAAATTTAAAGTTTCAATTTTAAAAAGGAGGCATGCCCCCAAATTCCACCCCTAAACCCAACCCTCATTGGGAATGAGAAAGACCCCAGATCGAAAATATATTATGTACAGTCTTAAAAATGAGGAGTGCCCCCAAATTCTCCCCATAAACCCAATAACTACTGGGGAATGAGAAATACCCCAGGTCGAAATTGTTAAAGTTACCATTTTAAAAAGGAGGCATGCACCCAACTTCTAGCTATGAACCCAATCACCATTGGGGAATGAGAAATACCCCAGTTCGAAAATGTAAAAGTTACAATTTTAAAAAGGAGGCATGACCCCAAATTCAACCCCTAAACGTATAACCCTCATTTGGGTATGAGAAAGATGCCAGATCAAAAATGTAAAGCATACAATTTTAAAAAGGAGGCATGCCCCCAAATTTTACCCCTAAACCCAACCCTCATTGGGAATGAGAAAGACCCCAAATCGAAAAATGTAAAAGTTACAATTTTAAAAAGGAGGCATGCCCCCAAATTCTACTCCTAAACACAACACTTATAGGTGAACGAGCAAAACCGTTATCTTTCCAAGTAAATGCATATTAACCGCCATCTGATCCAAATAGCATGCGCAGGCACCATATGGATTGATGATAACCGCCTACTAGCAGTTGCCTATTAGCCCCTTCATTCAATCAAGTGATTGAATCAAAACTGGAAAGGAGCTTGGTTCACTACACATTGGGACACTGAGTGTGACATGAAAACATCCTTGTTGTACAACATAATATTTTTCATAAATTCATTTGACGAAGTTTTCAAAAGCACATTATAGCTAAATAATTTGATTGTTTGACATACCAGCAACATTTCAACCATTAAACAATTATAAATGTTTGCTAGATTGTTCTTAACCTGTCTGGCTATGTACATTCATATTAAGTATATAACAGTTTCTGTTTAAAAAAAATATCTTTCCTTTGTCGTTATGTTTGATGATTTGGCTCCGAACTTCCATTAAGGGAGTATAGTGAGCATCGATGGGCCCTGAATTTCACAGTGCATTGTGGGAATTTCAGGATATCTGTGCACTGGAAGAATTTTACGATTGAGACTTAAAATGGCTGACTCCCTGATCAGTGCACTGACTACTGAACAAGGGAGCTTATTAAGATGCACCCTAGTTCTTGAATTGAAAGTCTGTGGTGTTTTAATGAGGTTTCTGTTGATTTCTCGTACAGTTCTCATTCTTCTTTTGGACACTTACATAAAGAGACCTATAGGGCACATTGAAGAATATAAATGGAATTAGTAGTGGGATCTCTGGTGAACTGCCATCGTCCATCTTAGGGGTTTCTAAATCCCTGTGAGCTGGTCCAAAGGGGTAAAGGGTATCCTGAGAAAAGGCTATGCAGAGGAAAAGACAAAGATATAGTGAAAAGCAGATTTACAGTACATAACTTCAGTAATGTGTCGTAGGTCATTAGATGTACAGTATTCAACATTTGAGGTGGTTTCAAAATGGTCCTAAGACAAGTATGGGTGTTGTTCAATAGTTTTAGGACAACTTTAATAAATGAACTTTAAATGTTGACTACTATGCCTATTGAGATCTAAACATTGTTTTCATGGCGAAGAAGTCATTTATACTGACTTGGAAAAGGTTTTGGGCCTTGACCTTTCAGTCTTTTACAACATAATTACTTAATTGATTGGCTCTTTATTTAGTTCCTTGGCTCTTTTTAGTCACTTAGTTTCTAGTCAGTATCAATGCTCTTGAGAGTGTTCATAGAGAGTAGGAAGAAAGACATCACTTACCTCCGCTGGGAACGAGGGTGCTGAAGAGCTGGAGCAGAGAGACTAAAGTGCCTGTTCTGACCATCCTAAACACCTACGAAAACATTGATGCGCATATTTGATTTTAAATACTCAGAGCATCAAGCAATGCAGGCTGTAATGCCACCACCCTTGAGGGGGCTGCACATCAGTTGAGAACCATACTGTCATATCTTTACAATTTGAACACACTGTTTTCTATCGGTGTAATGCACACCAGTGGTGCCACTTGGCATCTCTCTATGGCACCCATATGACTCAGGAGGCTGTTGTGCCACCTAAATAGTTTTCCATTAAATATACGGTGTCTTAAATGTTGTAACATGAATTCATCTATTTATTTTATTTTTCTCAAACCGAACACAATGCAATATCCGGTATGGGGAGCACAATATATCATAACATATAATGTTGAGTTTGAGTGATAGTTGACCAGGAGCCACAGTTTTATGGAGTCACTGCTTAACTTTGAGTTTAACTATAATGGAGTGAAAGTTTATTGTCTGATTTTTCCAATATTGCTATACCTGTATCACTGCGCTTCTCATCTGGTATGCGACCACCTTTCATCAGTTATTTTAAGACGAAAGTCGGATATTTATATAAATAAACAAGTAGGCCAAGATACATTTGTCTCCAATCTTCCCTGGTTTAAAGAGCAGTCTCCCAGGCCTCCCATGGGGGCATTCTGGCCCTTTCTCCCTCTCCATGGTGGGCTTGTTCACCATGGGCTGAAAAGCTTCTATTATGTGATCGGGAACAATGTGTTGGGATCACATTCTCCAGCACTACCGTGTGAGTGGGCTATGGTGATGCAGTTCCAGGCCTGCACAGTGCCAATGAGCCCGCAGCTGGGAGAACTTGCCTCGCTCCTCTCCACCGTCTGAAGGGTCCATTACCAAGTGTTTATGTGCTATGACTTGTTGGCATCAGAGAAAGGGCTGTGAACAGTGAGGCTAATGGGTTTAATTTAGCAGGCTTGAGTTGCCAGAGTCTTTACGGCTACCCTGAGGGCCTGAAGTTTGGGTTTCACTCCCTTTAGATTCACCCAGCCTCAGTGTGCCAAAATAAATGGACATCCTCTCGCAAATCAGGTATATCAGGTATAAGGGAATTATAAAGATATTAAATTATTCTGAGCTACTTTGTTTCACCAGATTAACTATTTTAGGTAGACCAGAATTTGTTTTAGAAAGGAAATAACAAAGCAGATAGAGCAAGCAATAGTAAGTAGCACTGATTTTAATGTATACATTCAAATGGTATCCTACTCTAAATGATTCTTAAGGGAAAACTTGCCCTAAAATAAATGGCTGAATATTTAAATGCAAGCCCCAATGTAAAATACTGCTATAGGTTTGGTGTCTGATTGATTAATCGGTATACAACCTTTGCTGATATTTTAAATAAAAATATATAATTTTATATAATTCGGCTTGTTGCAATTTGTGTCAGGAATTATGTAAATTCATTATAGTATCACTGGAATAATGATATCTAATTTCACGCAATAAACCAAACATATTCTCTCAATGTTAATTGTAGATTATTAATCAACACTGTTTGAAATGTAAGTCCAATTAATTTAATACTTTGTACAATGTTAGAAATGTAAATTAGATGGATTTATTTGAGGACATGCCTTTGCCTTTGACTAGAATTATACCAAAGTACTGAATCACATTTACTGTTCAGCTGTAAGACAAACAATTTAACAGCTGAAAATTTTATACTTTTTTAAAACTATAAATAAAGTAAATCTAAAAATGTTTTGAAAAAATATTCAAATATAAAACCCACAAAAAATAATAAAACATTTTCTTGATATCTGAGAAAATATATACAGCGAGGAGAAGAAAAAAACAATTCAAAAAGACGTTTGTCATTTACTACATCAGGATATCATTAAGTAAAGATAATACTAATTCAAGCTCTCTGATTTAGGAATGAACTCTTAGCAAATATTCAAATTGCATTTTTTTCTATTGCTAAAAAGGAAATAAAATCCACCTTCCAACATAACCTAAATCTAGTCTCCTGAGGAAAGCCTATGTCTTTTGTCAATGTCCTGTATAACATCCTTCGTCATGAAACCACAGCACAAACAAAACTGGCATTTGATGAGATTCCCAAGTGAACCATGAGATACCGTGTGAGATGCCAACAGGCAAATCCATTGCTCTCCACATCACATTACATAGACTGGCAGAGTTCATTTGGCTAACCTCTCAGAAACCGATCTCAACCAAGCTGTCTGTCTGACGACTGGCATTAATACTAATGATAGATGGTATCAAAATTACTTAGTTACCAACTGGCAGTTAAAACCGGTCTTTTACATTTTAATGCACAATTTGTGTTTACAAAATAGAGAAGGCAGGTATAAAAGAGCACCAGAGCATCACTGACAAGGAGCAAAAGACAGCGAATTTGTCTTAAGAAAATAAAACAGAACACTAGATCTAAAGTTCAAAACCCAGAAAAAGAAATCAGCACTCACCTGCCTTCAGAGGACGGAAGTTCAGCACGTCACCTGTGCATCAGCCTCAAAGTCACATCCAAGTGGGTACCATCAACGCAGTCTCAAGAGCGGAGGGGCTCTGCTCTTGGATGCAGAAAAGGGAGGGGGATACTGCCCAGAAAAACCCTCCTAAATCCTCCACTCACACAGAGCTCTTTGCTGGTCCAGTTCCACCGGACAACCGCCAAAGACAAGAATGGCAAACACGGCCTAATCTGTGCCTCAGGGTACGCTTGATTTCAAAGAGCAAAAGTCTGGAGAAAGTGATCCCAGAATGAGAGGACAGAGGAGGAGTGAGTGTGTGGGTTTCCTGTACGGTTCTGCCGGAGGGAGACGCATCAGAGGCAGGCGCTACCTTTTGCGCCAGGGATAGTGTTAAAGTTAATCTGAGATCGTTTTTTTGGGGAAGGGGGAGGATAGGAGAGGGAGTGTGGATGGAGAGAGGGGTTGAGACTTGAGAGAGAGAAAGAGAGAGAGAGAGAGAGCGAGTTAGAGAGAAACAGGAGCAGAATGGTAAAGTGAGGGTGGATGACAGAAGGGGGGTAGAGCTGTGGACCAGTGAAGGGTGGCGTTTAGTAAGAAACTTAAGGGAAATATTGAAACCAGAGCCAAAAGCACAAAGAGGATTTCTGAAGAAAATGTCAGTCCTTTGGACCAAAACCTATTCCCTAGATAGCAGCCCTCTCCATAGCTAGTGCACAGTCCAATGCATCTCTTTAGGGGCTCTCCATCCCACCCTAGGGGCATTTATTTACAAAAGGAAACACGGCAGAAAAACATTGCTTTATTTGATTGAAAAAAAGGAGAAGAGGTTAGGTTACAACATTAACATGAATCAGCTTGGACACTATGTGTGCGCGTGTGTGAGCAAATCAGTGCTCCCCCTCCTGTCTTACTGGGCTCCCTGCACCAATTAAGGACAGCCTCATTTGCAACAGCTCACTCAAGCCTGGGTTAGTCTCCAAATGGGACTCATTTCCATAGATGCAGTGGTGAGATAACAACAAAAAGGAGGGAAATCATTGGTGCATCCACAGTGATAGGGTCTGGGAAGGAGATGGGAGTGAGATCTGAGTCAGACTCAGCATTGTTTCTAGGAGGACAGTGGACGTAACTAGATACCAGAGGGGGGCAGGATGTGTGAAAGCCGACTGGACGGACGCAGACCCCAGATTCCCTGTGACCAATGTGGGGGTCCCAGCGGAGGGTTCTTTTACACCTTGTTGCTTTGTTGTGTAAATGCAGCCCATACTCTTAACCAAACTAGTGCACAACAGGACACAGAAAATTTGACAAAGAGTGCAATGTGGTCCCAGACTGACTGTTGGGCAGTTGAATCATCTTGTGCTGAAATGACCAGATACAGAAGAAAGAAAGAGTGAGTAAGGACAAGGAGACAGCAATCACTATCTTCTCACCATCATCTGCTTCTGCAGTTGTAATGAGCTTACTAATGGGGTTTTATCATTCTGTGTCTTTTTTTAAATAGTCTCTTATTGTAATTTATGTTGTCCCACAAACAGGAATGTTGGAATAGGTCAAATCAGATGAGATGATCCCGCATCTTTACGAGCAGTTTTAGTCCCACCAAGAAGAAGAGATGGCTGTGAGCTTGGTGATAAGTGTTAACTGCCCTGTCTGGGCATTGGAGTCAAGTGTCTGATAAAATGTAATCGCAAACTGTCAGCCCCATCAACCACCTGCCAACCAAACCTGGCAGATCCAAATCAGGCTGACCGAATTACCATAATGTCAGTGGGTACAACAGGGGCCTTTGGAGTCATTGAACCATTTCCGTGGGAAAGGACTCAAGCATAGATGAGAGCACTAACACTACAGTTGCTTGCTGGTAGGTCCACCAAGGCCTGACCCTGTAAGTTGGAAAAGGTCCTGCACAAGAACCTGGCTAGGTCATCCAATATCCTAATTTTCATCCAAACCCCCTTACTGCATCCAACGCCAAGCAGTTGCTTTGCCCTCATTTTCTTTCCTTTCCTCAACAATGTCAAGCCCCCTCAAGGTAACTCAAACCTTCTCAGAAAACATCTCCCCCTCCTGGCCACACAATGAGCTTCCTTCAGCTTTCCTTGCTCCATGGTGCACAGGGTAGATCAGGCTACCAGCTGCCCAGCCAGTTCTTTTTGCTCTAGCTACAGAGTGAGGCGATAAAAAAAAAAAAAAAAAAAAACTTTCTTAAAACCCCCACCTATCCAAAACACACCAAATCCCTCAGCAGCTCCCAGTATGACCTTGCCTTTGTAGCCCACCCCTGCTTTGATGCCCTGGTAACCCCTTGTCCCTCTTCCCCTTAGATTGGCACAACTCTCAGTGTTGCCGATCCACCAGTGAACCCTGGCTACTGCTGTACTCCGGAAGACTATGCTGCCCAATAGTAAAGCCACTAAGGAGATGGAAGTTTAAAGTCTTGATTGGACGGAGCTGTGGCAGAGTCCGAGAGTGTGAACGCGATGCCAGATTTGGCACGTGTATCTTTCACCTGTAGGCGTGACAGGGACAGGCCGACACTTCCAGATGTAGTGAAACCAATTAGACATGATGCTTTTTATCGGCCAAACTGCTTCAGTGATCCAGGTGGCAGGGCGTGCATGTGGCTGTCTGGCTGGATAGACTCCAGTTGGATGCTAGAATTCGCCTAGGCTCTTGGTGAGGTCCCTGCAGTGTTTTATTCCTAGTGTTAGTTTGGAAAATATACGATTGCAACTACAGCAACAAAATAGGGGCAGTTACAAGAGATACAAGTTAACCCTGATGAAACAAACATGATGGAATGTCAAAATGTGTCTTTAGCATACTAAAAATGAATTCTGATTAAAACAAATTGTGGAAATAATCCTACACTTGTTCAAATTCTTTCTTCTGTTGAACACAAAGTAAAAGAAACACAAAGAAAGCTGAAAACCTGTAACCACTTACTATCTGACACAGAGTATTTGTACTGGAATCAATGGTTACAGGTTTTCAGCTTTCTTCAAAATATCTTTCTTTCAGAGTCTGCAAAAAAATGAATAAAAAAATAAAGTGCATTACACTAGCAGCTTTGAGGACAATAAGGCTGACTGAGTTTCATGCAAAGCCTTGGCTGCGGTTTATTTTAAACTTTTTTTTTTTCCAGTATGGCATTTTATGTAACTTCACATCATGGTATAGCACACAAATCACACCTTTACAACAATATTCCATGTCAATAATCATATAATCATCAACACTGAATGACTATTAATGGCACATGCCAGTGGCCCTCTTTACACTTAGAAAAACACCATTATACAGACCCAGCAATAAGTAAATATGTCAGCACCTGCTCTGTTAACAACATTCTGGTGTTAGAGGCCAGATGTCCCTTGGGAGCAGAACAGAGAGGATCAAGTGTCATCACCACAACCAGGACACAATGAGAACAAAATATGGGCAATGAGAAACTTGTAGAGACACAGGCACTGCTGAAAGACAGGAGAAAACAGATTCAGGAAGCGAACAGACTATGCTTTACATATGAGAACCAAAGCAAACATGCAGTTCTAGCGAGACGTTGGCATGGAACAGGATTATTATCCAAATGAGGACATTAGTAAGCATTATGGGGATTTCCAATTATCAGTGATTACACAGGCAGGAGGTAAATAAATGTTTCAACAATATGGTATAATCAAAGGATTTGGGCAAAAATATGACAATCAAGCTCAAGTTCCAGTGATAGCACACAACTGAAACAGCGAGGGGACTTTTAAGCATAACAAAGTTGGATTAGAGAGCAAACAGAAACTGGGCCGATCAGTTATAAGACAATAACGGATCATCAGTGTGACGTATGCAGTTACACTGAAACAAAGCTGTCTCAATATCGGACAACAATATCCAGTCCTATCTATAGCTCTAATATATATAACCTCTTTAGCTAATCTGAACCCCTAATGGATTCCGAACTCCCTGTTAACACCCTCCTTTGGGATAGGGTTGCATAGGGACAGCTTGGTAACTAGAGAGGGCGTCTATACTATATCACTTTAACATTAGAGCCATTCTGTTGCAAAATGGTATAGGAATGAACAGGACAAGCCCTGGTAATCCAATTCCTGAAATGTATAGACTGGTACGTGCTGACTGTGTTGAAAAAAATAAGACTATGAAGACTAAATGTAAATTAATCCATATCAGTGTACGACCAATAATATAGTTGATCGTTGCTTTGTTAGAGAAGGGTAAGGGAACGGGTCACTGTTAGTGATTGTGTATGACTTTCACCTTGTTCTGTGTTAAACAGATGCAAAGAAATAACTTCAAATTGCACTAAACCCTTAAAATGATGAGGTGTTTGAAATCATTCAAAATAAAAGTCACAGTCAAAATTAAAATTAAGACTGCATGAGCTGGACGTTGGCTAGGTATATTGATATACTTCCAACTAAAATGGAATATTGAGTAGGCAGCGGGGCTTTCTTTCTGCGCATCATTCCCTTTTGGCAAACTAACGGTAAGGGGTCTTGGTTAAGAATATACTAGCTGAAGCCGTCAAACTGACGTCAACAGAGAAGAACCACCACTTTAAACGCGGAAGAAAATGGTTGGATTTTGATCGAAGATTACAAAAACAAACACTTTTTTTCAGTGGATTAACATGGATTAATTGTTCACCTAAACGATAACAACGTGCACTACAAAATGAACATTGTAAATTTTGATTTCACATGGACATTTCCACTTAAAATACATTTTTCTATTTATTAATGTTCCCCTTTGGATTCCTTTTGAAGCAATATGGTGAAAAGGTTTATAATCTAATATCACCTTCTGTCCTACATACGATTTGCAGTATGGCATACTCTACACCCCCCCAGGGACCCTTCCTATCTATGAGAAAGGTGGCAAAGGTCTTGCTAAAAACATGCCTGATTATCAGATGACTAGGGGATTGCAGCCATTTTCTGGTAATAATAGGGGGAGCTGCACTGGTGAATGTAAAGTGTGTAAACCTTAGAGGGTTCAGGATTTTAGCTGACCCTGTTGTAATTCAACCAGAAAAGCAGTGGCTGGTGTTACAGCTGGTGGATAGGGTTCACTTTTCCTACCAGACCACCTACCCATCTCATGGCCTTAACTCTATGTTAAAGTGCCCCATTATGTTTCATCAAGTTGTTATTTTGGGAGTCTCCTAGAATAAGTTTTAAAAACACTTTCATTTTCTCATAATAGGCATTTCACATTAGTTCATTTTTCTTTAAGAATTTGTTCAAAGCTATATTCTTTTAAAAGCCATCCACAGCTGACTCATAGTAAGATGGATTACAGCAGTAGACCAATCTGATATTCAGCACTCAACAACACTAAAAAAAGGTGCACATGATGTACTGTAAATAAGAGATCTATTTCAGCCTGATCTCACGATGAAACGTGACTATTTTACATTTTGTCAGTTTAGTGGCTAATTCGAACGAATTCATACATTAATTCATTCTCTTTTCGGCTTAGTCCCTTTATTAATCTGGGGTCGCCACAGCGGAATGAACCGCCAACTTATCCAGCATATGTTTTACGCAGCGGATGCCCTTCCAGCTGCAACCCATCACCGAGAAACATCCACACACACTCATACACTACGGACAATTTAGCTTACCAAATTCACCTATAGCGCATGTCTTTGGACTTGTGGGGGAAACCAGAGCACCCGGAGGAATCCCACGCAAACATGGGGAGAACATGCAAACTCCACACAGAAACGGCAACTGACCCAGCCGGGGCTCGAACCAGCGACCTTCTTGCTGTGAGGCGATTGTGCTACCCACTGCGCCACCATGCTGCCCCCCCAATTCATACAGTCGTACAAAATTTGTACGATTTTTAAAAGGAGGCTTGGCACCAAACGCCACCCCTAAAACCAACCGCCAGCGGAGGATAAGAAAATTTTACTAAAATGTATGAATGAGATGGTACAAATTCATACCCATTAGCCACTAAATCAAAAAGCTACAAATTGGCATTAGATAGCATTGTTTAATTGGCTAATTCAGCGATTATAACTAGAGTTTTGTGTACGAGTCGAGTTAAGATAAATATTTTATCTCAAAAATAAATGCTCATTCCTGACATCATGCTGACAACACAACCAACCCTAAAGTGTTTAAGGCTGGGTCAAACTGGATATTTGTAGGCAGCCTATATTGACCATAGGCATTCTGAAAATATGAATTTAAATGGAGCTGAAACGGCTAACTACTGCTATTCGGCAGTTCCGAATTTATTCTTTCTTTTAGGCGACAATATCTTTATCTTGCACCATAATGTTTAAAAATTTGCAGACTATTTCCCTTTATAAACAGCTACATTACACTGAAAAAGCATAATAGGGGAAAACAAACAAGACTTAAATGATCTAAATCACTCAATCTAAGCATTCACACTCAGTCTTTTTTTTAATCGAGCTGGCGGGTCCGATTTTATGGGGAATGTAACTTTCACATCATCCACCTTTGCATAGTTGTGTCACATTGGTAAATATGGAGGAGGAGGTCTGGCTATTTATTGTGCATGTTTGATGTTGGGAGGTGTGATAATAGTTCAGGCAACTTGTAGCTTTAAGTAATGAGCAACATTATAAATACAGTGGAACTAAGTTATCATATATACCCATATATATTTTATATATTATTCAAAGGCGGTTTTCATGAGCATTTTGTCATTTTGTTACTACACTGAGTCATAGTACACTGACAAGCTACGCAATAATCTCTCATCATAACAGATGATCTAATCAGACGATAATGACATTGAGATAATAGCTGTGTTTCCATCTACATATTTTTATGCATATTTTATGAATTTTGAAAATGCTCATTAAAATCGTATGTGCACAACTGAGTAGAATATACTTTTTTTAATTAAAAAGTAAAAATGAGCATGAACTACGATGGAAACACAAATAACAAAAATAGATGCGATGGACAGCATTAATGGACAAAACAGCGGACTGACCACGTTGCACAACATCTGAAATGGTGTTTTGGTCATTTTAATATGTCTTAACCAATGTCCATCATCAAAGCTGTCTTGAGCGTCTACACCAGGGGTCACCAATCTCGGTCCTGGAGGGCCGATGTCACTGCAGGGTTTAGCTCCAACTTGCCTCAACACACCTGCCTGGGTGTTTCAAGTATACCTAGTAAGACCTTGACTAGCTTGTTCAGGTGTGTTTGATTAGGGTTGGAGCTAAAATCTGCAGGACACCGGCCCTCCAGGAACAAGTTTGGTGACCCCTGGTCTACACTCACAAAAAGCATCTCACACCTCTAAAAGCCACCGAGTGTTCATTGTGTTTCATCTTCTGAGATGCAATTAAATGTATTATATATGAAAAAAAGGCCCACAGTGGCTTCTACCACAGCAAAGTCCATTTTTCTTTTTAATATTTGCTACTAGTTTATCAGGAAATGATGATTTTGTTTTCTTTGTCTCATCAGATTGAAATGGTGCTTTATTTAGCTAATGTTTTATCTTTAGATGGAAAAATAGCTATTGACAGCTGTTTACGTCGCTTCTCAGTGAACTACAGCTCTGTGTAATAAATGCAGTATGTAAAAATACCACGTTTTTACTTCAAACTCACTTCAGTCTCGTGTTTGAAATAAATCCTTCCATGAAATGATTTCATTTTCATGTGATTATTAGTCACGCTGAATCAATGAAAGCGGCTTTCATTTATAATGCAATGCTAAGGAGATTTCCTGGGTTTCTTCTTTGTGGGTGTTTGGAGTTTCCGCGCAAAAGCACCCTCTGGGTTAAGGGAGGATATTTACTAATAATCACACAGCCGTTTGTTCCCTGTAAAGATGTGCATGACAAATCGCAGCTTTGCTCAATCGCATTTGTAATTTCATTTTGATTAATCACCCATCCCTAATTAAGACATTAAAAAAATTTAACCATCTAAGTATCCATTGTTAAAACAAACAAACCTCAATCAGAAGAGATTACAATGAAAAAGGGAAAGTGACAAAGCCCGTAATACAATTTACATCAACAACTTTTCAAAAATGGCAACAGCTATAAAATTTCAAAAGATTTAAAGCAGATGCATAGGTGTTTTTTTCTTCTTTGGTGGGCAAGCTATATAGCATTCGTTATGTCCATTGTCAGCTTTATTTTTCTGTCAAAGTGGGTTACTGTGCGTTCATACCAAAGGTGGCGAGAGCAGCAAAGTTCGCACTGGCCGCCCTGGCGACAACGCTGTCTGCCGTTTACTGCTCCACTGGTGAGAGCATCAAAATTCGCTACATTGATCTCGTATTTAAAGGAGCCGTTGCAGCATATCAGCAAATCAGTTACATTCCCGCATAAAAAACATGCTTTCTAGCGTGAAAATGTTGCACGCTTTTTATCAAATTCATTTAACTATGGAAGATCAAGTTGTTGATTGTCCAATACCTCTGGAAATGTTGCCTGTGGTGTTGCTTTGCACCACTTATCCAATATGTGTCCATATGTCAGAAATATTCTGAAGCACCAGTACTGTTTTGTACAGCATGAGATTCCCGCTTTTTTTTTTTTTAAATTTAAGGAAAAAAACATTAATGCACATCAATTCGCTTGTAATTTTTAAAATGAATGTCCCTGTAAGAAAACATCGTAAATAATTGGAAATCCGGCGACCACAATAATCAAACATAGGACCATGTTCTCTGGACTCCTCTCAAGCGGTGGACTTCAACATTTGCTTTTCAATTCAACGATTCAACGATTGCTTCAACGATTGCTTGCCGCCGAACCGCATCATAGCTCATTACCATAAAGTTGAATTGATTTTAACTCTCTTCGACGCCCACACCGGCAAAGATGTGCCGCACTGCTCCTCGCCGCTTAACATCACTGGCTCCCATTGAAAATGAGTGACTTCCGGCTACTTTGACGCTCTTGCCGCTTTCGGTGTGAATGCACAGTCAGAAGAACAGTGGATGATGTTTACTTGACACTGTATGAAAATGACTTTTGCTCGTATATTAGGATTTCCTATAATCACAGGTACACCGGTGTGCCTCAAATGAACATATTCATCAACACTGAACAGCAAAAGCCCACTTCAAGCAATTACCAAAACGCTACTTTTAAGTAACATGCTGTATCACTACCGAATATTCTGTACTGCACCTTTTATGAAAGCTGAAATAATTTTAGAGTAGAGGCATATTTGGGGTTGTGAGTAATTCCTGAGAATAATGTAAAACATAAAACGAAAAATGACATCCACACATTTTTTTCTGCATACATACGTTCACGGAGCAATAAAAGTTAAAAAGAGCGTTTAATTCCATTTTTAAAATAGGAATTGACTGAATATGCTGAGAAACAAGAATGATGTTT
Organism: Danio choprae; assembly: GCA_903798125.1. Classification (NCBI taxonomy): domain Eukaryota; kingdom Metazoa; phylum Chordata; class Actinopteri; order Cypriniformes; family Danionidae; genus Danio; species Danio choprae. Next base: position 2,745,049 of record CAIGQW010054063.1, on the reverse strand, counting down.
TTTCCCTCAAACATAAGGCAAGCTGACTAGTGCACAGTTCACAGTCTTCATGTTCCCTTCAGTATTCCAATACCTCTGGAAATATCTCAGTAAGTAATTCTTTACCATACGGTGGCCATTTGTTGCTCTGTCACTGTGTCTTGGGCACCACCATGATCTCATCTCCATCTCGTATACTGTAGGAATGAAGTGCTCGTGCTCCATATTTCATCTCTTGAGGCTCTAGTGCGTATCCCAGCTGTCGGTCGATATAGTATACGCGTATCTTGTTTGGAGGTAGCTGGACCACGCTTCTCAACTGCTTCTTTAGGTCTGCCACTGTTTGATCCAATCTGAGCTCTAGAGCCTCTGTCTGGTCCCCAAAGCGTACCTGTACCTGGACATGGCTGAGAGGGCGCAAATCCACCTCCGCGAGTGGGGCTAGGCGGCCATAGCGTGCTACCAAAGTGTGGTACCTGAAAAGAGTGGACAGCAGTGAGGAAAGGATAACCATGTGAGTTTAGCCCATGATATTTCGGCTAGTACGCCCAGCGACCTGATTTTGATCACATAAAATGTTGGAGTGGATTTTAGATAATAAGACTGAAAGTCAAGCAGAAAGATACAGTTGAAGTCAGAATTATTATCCCTGCAGTGAATGTATTTTTTAAATATTTCCCAAATGATGTTTAACAGTGCAAAGAATTTTTTACAGTATTTCCTATAATAATTTTTCTTCTGGAGAAAGTCTTATTTCTATTATTTCGGCTCGAATGAAAGGAGTTTTTAAATAAAAAATAAAAAAACATTTTAAGGTCAATATTATTAGCCCCCTTAAGCAAACAGTTTTTTACGATTGTCCACAGAACAAACCATCATTTTACAATGATTTGCCTAGTTACCCTAGCTTACCTAATTAAGCCTTTAAATGTCACTTTAAGCTGAATACTAGTGTCTTAAAAAATACCTTGTAAAATATTATGTACGGTCATTGTCACAATCACCACAATCCAGGCTTGTAGATTGCTGGTAAACATGCACTTTCACTCGGACTACAATCCTGTCACCATATGAACTACAAATCCTGTTATGCACCTCACTCACACCTGTTCCGGTTCACCTTTGATTACACACTCACAGCTGGGAGCTGCTCAAGGACTGATTACTATATAGACTGCTCACTTTGTCACACTCTGCTGAGTCTTGTTGGTTATACCCTGTAATTTCCTGTGTCTAGCCTTTCTGTGTTTTGACCCTTGTCTTGTTCCCTTGTTTACATTATCTGCCACCTGTATCGATTATTTGCCTGTGACCTGACTATGCTTCTAAATTTCCCTGAATGTACCCATTTGCTCCTGTCATCGACTGTTTAATAAATACTGCACGTGGATCCTCAACTCTGTTGTCCAGCGTCCCCTACAGTTACAGTCATCATGGCAAAGATAAAAATCAGTTATTAGAAATTAGTTATTAAAACTATTATATTTAGAAATGTGTTGAAAAAAATCTTCTCTCAGTTAAACAGAAATTGGGGAAAAAATATACAGAGGGGCTAATAATTCAGGAGGGCTAATAATTCTGACTTCAACTGTACTTTGTTCAATAGCTGAACTGCTAAAAGGTATTTTATAGGCATATTGAAGAATAGAAAGATTAGAAAGCTGCAACATTTTGCTTCCCTTTCAAAACTTAAAACTGTAAACAATGCAGATTTAAAGCAATATTCGCTTAAAGGGAAAGTTCACCCATACAGAAATCATTTACTCACTCTTTGCTTGTTCCAAACCTGGCTTTCTTTTTTCTGTTGAACACTAAAGAAGATATTTTGAAGAAACCTGTAACCATTGACTTCCATAGTTTTTCCTACTATGGAGGTCAATGATTACAGGTTTTCAGCTTTTCTTCATCTTCTTTAGTGTTTAACAATATAATAAAATTTATACCATGAAACCACATGAATGTAAATACATTTTTATTTTTTGGGTTAACTATCTCTTTAAGCTAAAACTCAAATAATTAAAATTGTATTTTAAAAAAGCTATTAGAGTATTTTAATAAAGTGCTGAATAAAGTGCTTTAATAAAACTCTATAGTAAACTTAGCAATATGCTAAGTACAGTGGGGGAAGTAAGTATTGAACACGTCATGTTTTTTCCCGGGAATAATATTTCTAAAGAAGCTGTTGACATGGAATTGAACCAGATTTTGTGAAAAACCCAAACAATACAAACATAAAAATAAAACAAAACAAAAAAAATCTGAAAAATTAGTTATGTGTAATAACAATAGAATGACACAAGGAGAATGTACTGAACTATTTAAATGTATTTAATACTTTATATAAAAATATAAAGTATTTTTGGTGATGACAGCTTAAAGACGCCTCTCATATGGAGAATGAAGTCACATGCATTGCTCAGGTGTGAGTTTTTCACAGACTTCAACAGAGTGTAATAGTCTTGATGGTTCTGTGGGTCTCGTTTATCAAATCTGAGCTTAATTTTGTATTTTCTATTGGATTCAAGTCAGGTGATTGGCTAGGCCACTCTACAGCTTGATTTTCTTTCTTTGAAACCATTTGAGAGTTTCCTTTGGCTGTGTTTTGGATCATTGTCTTGCTGAAATGTCCACCCTGGTTTCATCTTCCTCATCCTGATAATGTAGATGTTGGACTAAAGCAGCTAATATTCATTTACATTGAGGAAGGGCAGAGGGTTGCTGAAGAACTACTGAGAGATTTCAGCTGCTGTCTGGGCTTTCACTGCCTTTCTACACCTCCCTTTCTTCATGTGTTCAATACTTTTTCCCTGTGTCATTTCACTTTATTACACATAACTTCATTTGTAAACTAATTTCTTTTCTTTGCATATATGGATTTCTTTGGTTGTTACCAACATCCAGTGAATATTTTGAGTCAACAGCACCTTTAGAAATATGTTTTCTGTGAAAAATGGTGACGTGTTCAATATTTATTTCCCCCACTGTATATTGGAATTGAGTCTGGATGAAGTTATCACCCACAATGTGTGTAATATTAGCTATTAGCTAATTAGCTACAAAAGCAACACCCATACTGACACATCATTTTTTTAACAAAAATGTCAATCACACTCAGTTGTTTAGAAGACGCAACTCATCTGAAACCATTTCACAGGAAGTGACCGCATAGCTGTGTGTGTGTGTGTCTGCGAAAAGACGCCGTAGTGTATTTGCGTACCTGTTTGTGTGTTTGTAAAGCACACAGAGTTTTTAAACCGTGAGAAAGTTCTCACCACCACCCCCTTTTACCCTCCCTTCTCTCCCGTCGTGCTGAAGGATTGTGGGAAAGATAAGAGGAGATCGGCAGGAACAATTAAATAAAATCTCCACAAAAAAAGTCTTTTAGCTTTAGAGGGCTACAGTAACCGACACAGCCAATCAAAGTAATTTCCCCAGCCTGTCCAGAGAAAGTCTCCCCACAAAGCAGAGCCTGAGCCTGGGTAGGTGCCTGTGGCTCCCTGCCTTCGCCATGGGAATACTGCCCCCGTCTATACAAAGTGCCACTCTGTCTGAGAGAAAGAACAGTCTCACTCAAGGGTCTCATTTAGTGTGGCTAAGCTCCTTAAATGAAGGCGAATGGGTGTTCGCTGTGATAACATAGCTGCCTTGGATTCCACGAAGCAGATCAGTCTCGAAGATGGGACCGGACAGTCGCCTTCGTGCGGTGCACCAAGTTCACAGTAGAGCCATACAGTGAGTCTACTGTAGATACTGCAGTTGCTGATGGCCTCAAAAACAACATGACCTGTTTTCAAGTAGATAGCATGATTGCATTCACCCTCAGCTCAAAATTTAGATATCTACAACATGACAAATATCTCCTGGGACCCGTGGAAACTCACTCGGGATTTACTCATCAACAATGTGTCTTTTTATCCAGAGCTACTTTAGCACACGTATTACAGTGGGAGTCACCCTGGATGAACCTGGCGTAAGTGCCTATTTAAGAGGGGCAGCAGAGAAACAGTATCTTTGGCTTTGTTTACACTCCACACAACCACAATTTTTGTCTTCCAGTCTTTAGCACTAACTGTCATTTTGGATCAACTGAAATCGGATCTATGGCTTCTGAAAGTGTGGGCAATAACCCGTAAATTATGGGTTGCAATAGTAATGATGTGGGTGATAGCATGAGACTATCTTTGGATTTGTTTTCCAACAACCAATCACAAAGGACAAAATAAGTCAATAAAAGTGAAATGACTGTATTTAACATGTCATGTATTTATGTTTGGAAATTGTTCATTCTATTCATAATAGCCAAGTTCATTAGAGGCATCATGGCAGGATTTTCAATTTGGGGACCATACTGAGTTGTCTATATTATTATATTATATACTATATTATTATTATTTTATTTATTATTAAGGGCGGAACAGTGGCTCAGTGGTTAGCACTGTCGCCTCACAGCAAGAAGGTCACTGGTCCCGGCTGGGTCAGTTGGCATTTCTGTGTGGAGTTTGTATGTTCTCCCCGTGTTCGCATAAGTTTCCTCCGGGTATTCAGGTTTCCCCCACAGTCCAAAGACATGTGGTATAGATGAATTGGGTAAACAAAAGTGGCCGTAGTGTACGAGTGCATGTGTAAATGATGGAGTGTATGGGTGTTTCCCAGTACTGGGTTGCAGCTGGAAGGGCATCTGCTGCGTAAAACATATGCTGGAATAGTTGTCGCGACCCCTGATAAATAAGTCGAATGAATGAATATATATTATTATTTTACTATATTATTAATTTTAAAAAATCATATTATATACTATATTATTGCCTGAATTTGTTCCAAAAGCACATTTGTTTGGCAAAAAAACTAAAATTCTTTACGATGCACAGAATGGAAAACTACTTACCCACTGCTGTATTTATTGGTATACATTTTAAGTATACATAAAGTATTGGTATACATAAAAGATGTGTATCAAATGGACGACAAAACTAACTGTACTTGTGTCTTGTGTGAAAGCATGACGGCCACTTCCTGCTTCCCCATACGTAATCCATCTGCTTCTCTGGCTGAAAGGATAACAGATGGGAGCAAATACCAGTGTTGCCAACTACATTCACTGCAAAGTAGATAAGAACTGATCCAAAAGTTGCTATATGTCACTAGATGAAGTAATGCATAAATTTGCATATTACTGGTGTCAACATGGTATGTGTTTGTTTTAGGTGTTTAATAAAAAGACATTTATATTCATATTATATGTATGTTTTATACATGCCAGTATGCCAGTTTTGTTTATTGTAGTTTGAATACAATGCAGTGAGTTTTAACTGCAGTTAGTGTGTAGTCTCTCAGACGTAATAAACAGACAAGTTCAGAAACCAGTTTGTCACTAAGGCTCTGTGATTGTTAATGCCCGTTCACACCAAACATGATAGCTAACTTAAAGATAACGATAGAGTTCTAAAGATCATTCCCAATGTTAAGCAGAGTTCAGACCAGAACACTTTCAGAATGATTTTTGTTCTCAGCTAATAAACGCTAAACACTGACAGCCAGTCAGAATCCATTGAAATATAAATCATGCAATTTAAAGCTACAGGTGACATTGTAGAGAAGCTCACTGCTTGATGTTAATGATAGATAATTCTAGATAATGACTATACCTCGGGAAAAATAACTTGCGACCCCAGATTAATAAAGGGACTAAGCCGAAATGAAAATGAATGAATGAATGAATATTTAGAAATGCTAATTCATTCCAAAGATGTGATACACAAAAATAATTTAATTATTTTATAAATGTATAAACCTTACTTAAAAGCCTTAGTAAAGTGGTTTGGTGTATTCCTGTCATTCCAAAAAACAAAGCATGACTAAATATGTCACTCTTTATGTCTACTGTTGTTAGAAGTATATTCGATTTTAACTGATAGCCAAAATTTAGCCTTGTTTTAGCCAAAACTTGCACTTCAAGCTATCACAGCCTCAATATAGATGCAATAAAACTGCTGTTATTCCTTAAATGGCAACAAGACTTGTCTACATGTTGTCTATGAATCGTTCTACCTTGACATCTTTAGCATCGACTTCCACTGTGATGGATGCTGAAGAGCCTAGTAACTCCATCCCTTTTATCGTCTTAAATTTCTAATTTACCGTAAAGAGTGACGCACTTAGATTTTCCCTATACATCTGCCATTTCACTTTCTTGTTCACATATAGGCCCCTATGTTGTCCTTCAATGTCAAAATGTCAGCAAGGTCCTAGGCTATAGTTGCTCAAAGACAGTCACACCGAAAGCCCCTTTCATTTCCTTCACACTCTCCTCCTCTCATCCCTGTATTTGCCTCCTCCCCTTCGCTATCATTCCTGCGTTTTCCATTCCTCCCGGGGAGGATCATTGTGCCTGTGGCCGCGGCTTGGGTTTTAGTTACTCAAAGGTTGTTGAATGTATAGGGCTGCTTTGCCTATTTAACTGTCCCATTCCTACTTAAGTACATGATGTAACTCACATTTGCTGAATGGGGGTGACCAGTGCTCATCATTTTACACCCAGAATTCCCACTCTAAGCCACATGTCAAATTCCCAAACTTTCACAAAAAAAAGGCTGAATTTCCACGAGCAATAATGACCAGTGTTGGAGAAAGTTACTTTAAAAAGTTGCGTTGCTTAGTTAATTTAAATTAAAGTGTGTGTGTGAATGAGAGAGTGTATGAGTATTTCCACACACTGAGGGTTTACCAGTTAGTGTATTCTCAGTGGTGGGTTGCGGCTGGGAGGGCATCCACTGAATAAAACGTGGCAGAGTAAACGTCACCACAGCGTAATAAAGTGGTTTATTACGCTGTGGCGACGCCTGATAAATCAAGCCAAAGAAAAGTGAGTGAGTGAAATAAAGTCGCTAAACTAGACTAGATTTATGCTATTTAGAAATAAAGTTGCTAAAGGGGTCTGATAAGTCGCTAAACTAGGCTAGATTTATGCTGTTTAGAAATAAAGTTCCTAAAGCGGTCTGATAAGTCGCTAAACTAGGCTAGATTTATGCTGTTT
>CAIGQW010054063.1:2722384-2737391 GCA_903798125.1 Danio choprae | reverse complement strand
TAAGTCGCTAAACTAGGCTAGATTTATGCTGTTTAGAAATAAAGTTGCTAAAGCGGTCTGATAAGTCGCTAAACTAGGCTAGATTTATGCTGTTTAGAAATAAAGTTGCTAAAGGGGTCTGATAAGTCGCTAAACTAGGCTAGATTTATGCTATTTAGAAATAAACTTGCTAAAGGGGTCTAATAAGTCACTAAACTAGGCTAGATTTATGTTGTTTAGAAATAAAGTTGCTAAAGCGGTCTGATAAGTCGCTAAACTAGGGTAGATTTATGCTATTTAGAAATAAAGTTGCTAAAGGGGTCTAATAAGTCGCTAAACTAGGCTAGATTTATGCTATTTAGAAATAAAGTTGCTAAAGAGGTCTGATAAGTCGCTAAACTAGGTTAGATTTATGCTATTTTGAAATAAAGTCGCTAAAGAGGTCTGATAAGTCGATAAACTAGGCTAGATTTATGCTAAATGGTTGAGCGGTTATGCGGACTGAAAAATGCATTGTATTGCTGGTTGAAATACAATGCATTGTAAAGGAGTAAGATGGAAGTGAAAAATAACCTAAACACAACAATAGGCAGAACAAGTGAAATAAAGTGATTTGTATTGAAATGTTTTTCAATATCATGTTTTTTGATCAATTATATAAATGATAAAGCCTGATATTCCATAACTTGGGGGGAAAAATTCCCTGATATGGAATTGTATGATATGGCTACAACTAAACTAAAGATTAAGTGTTTGTTTTGTACCTATACTACAACTATTTTGCAAGAATACACATAGGTATATACTAAATAACATATATAGGCCTGATCTAGGGAATCGGTGTGAGCAATCAAGCAGTGAAGGGGTTTGAATTACATTAGCCAGCACTCAAATCTCTACATCTTCCTAGTATTATGAAGATAACAGTCCTGTGTATACTTATACCTTATGTTTAAGCAACCGTAAATGTGACTTATGTTACTGTGGGATCACTTTGAAAGTCTCTCAAATGGTTCTATCCATTACTTTATGCTAGCACAGTCTCAAAAATACTGCTCAATGGGTCTCTATCCAGGTTATGTCTCATGCATTCAAAGAGGGCGAGTGGTCACTCAAAGGTCTATTTGAGGTCGGGGAGTAGACATATGTTGATATTCAATGATTCACTGTATTGTTATAATGAACATGCACAATTTTGATATCATGAGAACTTCAACATATGTGTGAATATTTGTTGTTTTTAATCTCAATTTTAAAGTGCTTTTTAAGAATATTTTCAAATGAAGTATTAGTGGTTGTTCATCACAGTGCCAAATGCTTGAAGACTTATTAGGCGATTTATTTTTAAACATTAATATTTTCACAATTATCTGACCCACGACATAGAAAATTTGGTGACTATTTATTAACCTTTTGCTTGTTAACACTGTACAGTAAGAAGTCATGGGTCAACATCACTTCAATTAACTGAAGTCAATGTAATGACAACTACAAAAGCATTTTTTATCTTATTATTATCTTCTTCGAGTTACCAATAACTAATAAAATTCAGTTGTATTTTTATAATTATTTAAAAAAAATTGATTTTATACTTGTTAAAAGTAAAACAAACTGCAGCTTAGATCCATATTTCATGATAAAAGCTTCATCAATTAAACGAAACAAGAAAATTTGATACCGCCCGAAGCCTTTCGGGGAGGCATAATTTCATTCTGCCATCTCTTTCTCTGTTTCTCAGATCTTTTCCCTCTTTCAGAGTTTTAGCAGAGTTGGTAACATAGCCTAGGCTCTGATCTGTGCCCAATGGGTGGGGGAAAAGAGCAGGCTCGGTTCAAAAAGGGGGCAACCTTTACCCATATCTAGAGAGTAGCATCTACAGTACTTCTGCACCTGCCCTTTCACCCTCCTGTGCCAACTCTCATCTCAGCCTCATCCCTCTGGGAAAATGTCTTTCCCTCCGGAGAAACAGGACAGAGAAAGTAATAGGATGTGGATGGAGCGAGGAGGTCAGAAATGAGGGTCAGTGTACCTTGGTTTTAGCTTACATAGGATTTGAAAAGAAAGTCTCTGAAGAAGTGGTCCCAGTGGGCACCACAAGAAGAAATCAATTAAAAAAGCAACTTGTAAAAGAACAGTTCAGCCAATTGTGAAAAACTTCTAATGTTTTTTCAAGCAACCAACTACTTGAAGTAAATGGTCACCACAGAACCTTTCCGGACCCTTTATTAATCTGGGGTCGCCACAGCGGAATGAACCACTAATTTATCCAGCATATGTTCTAAAACATATACTGCAAATTGCAGTGATACATACAGTAAAGCCCTTGCGGCATGAATAATTTCGGTTGACTGTATAATAGAAGCTAAGGAAAGAACAAAGTCGCAGACAATGGCTACAGGTAAATGGCACTAATATTCTCTCTATGCTTATGTCTTTGTATGGTATGCATTCATCCAATCAACATACTGTACATTTACATCACTGTTCTGGCTGTGCTGGGTTAGAACCTACTCGGAAGTAGGAGACAATTTAGTTCCCCCTAAAATAACTACCTTAACTAAAAGCATTCCCGGTTCCTACAATGAAAACATAACAAAAAGCAAGTGGTTCCACTAGTAGTTCTAGGAACTACATATGATAACAGTTCTCTGTTACAAAAACAGCTATAGTGCACTAATCACATGGACTATCTAAATGACTTTTATTATGTTTGCATAGCGTTTTTGTCCTTTTGGGGGGTTGTTCTTGCAACCCAGGCTCATTCTTAAAACAACTCTGGATTTACCTCTGGATACATTTCTGGAGACCGCAAAATATGTCCCGGGAGGTTTTGTATGTCCTGGAAATATGTCCCAGGAGGTACAGGTTTTGCAGTTTTTGTTTTCTCGAATCCAGAGAGGCTGCTGTGTACGCTTTTTGAGATCTCAAATTTTTCTTGCAAGTGCTATTCGCGCCTGCTGTTCTCGCGTTAACCCACCAGAGGCCTCTGTTGAATGACTGTTTGACTGACTGAACGTCTGACTAACCGATCGACTGACCCACCCTCCTCCTTTCCTAAACCCAACCAATTTTATTAATTGACCTACCCACCCACTTCCCTAAACCCAACCAACAATTTTCAAAAGTTATCCAGAAAAGCTATCCAGAAAAAAGAAAAGCCCTCATCTGATTTTTACACGTTTTCAGATTTTACCACATTCTCACCCTGTTATTACTTGTTTATTTTATTTTTTATTTTGTTTTTGTCTTACATGCTTTCTGGAACCGTTTCTTCAACAGACTCGAACCCTGTCATCGTGGTCAACTCCTCTCTGCGTCTCAAGTCTACATGGCGAGCTAATGGGACAAACTGGTTACAGCTGGAAAGCTGTCCATACGGAGGTAATCGGTCAGCTGGTAAACGCAAAAAGGAACGACGTCATACCACCCCGTAGCATTCGTTTAAAAAATTAAATGCAGCCATACGTGCCTTTGGCCACATAATTCGCGGTCTCCAGAAACGTGTATAGGGCTACGTTTTCAGAATAAGCCTGAGTTGTGTTCTTTTGTCACGTTTTGGGGAAAATATGACGTTTTTTTGGGCTAACAACCCCTTTAATGCAGTGGCCACAAATTTAGTATTTGTTCAATTGACTAAATTTGTGAATGACTTAGTAAAAATCATGGCCACAATTAAATTAACAAAATAAATGAATTTGAAATTATTATTTTTAATACATTCATTCATTCATTCATTTTCCTTCGGCTTAGTCACTTATTAATCAGGGGTCGCCACAGTGGAATGAACGGCCAACTATTCCAGCATAAGTTTTACGCAGCGGATGCACTTCCAGCCACAACCCAGTACTGGGAAACACCCACACATTCGCCCAGTCACATTCACAGACACATTCATGCACTACGGCCAATTTAGTTCATCCAATTCACCTATAGCAAATGTCTTCGGACTGTGGGGGAAAGCGGAGCACCCGGAGGAAACCCATGCCAACACCGGGAGAACATGCAGAAACAAACAGAAACACCAACTGGCCCAGCCGGGACTCGAACAAACAACCGTCTTGTTGTAAGGCGACAGTGCTAACCACTGAGCCACTGTGCCACCCATTTTTAAAACAACCTTTTAAATAACTTTCTGACTTCAGAATTTAGACAAACGTTTTCCCCTGTTTCTGAGAAAGGGCCATTTCCAGCTTATCTCCTGTTTCCTGACCTTCCCAGAAAGAGCGGGAACTTCTGTGACATAACTGTTTAGACAGCAGCTTAATCAATTCACTGAGAGTTTGAGAGTCATTCTCATACAAAGGCAACAACAGCATCCCCGCTCGACGGAAAAACCATGAGAGACTGAGTCAGGGACGTCATTCCATCCCCTTTTGAAAAAATCCTCCCGCTAACTCAATCCCCTCCTAAAGCAAATGAAAAGGGGCAGGAGAGAAGAACCGGGAGGGAGAAAGGGGGATATAAGGAGGGGAAGAACGAATAAAGCTGCCACCTTGTGTATCGATTTTCTGATTGGAGTATTCCAGTACAAAGGCGTCTTTGAGGAGGGAGAGAGTGGACACATTGTCTCCCAAAGGTTAGAATCCCCGGCTGGAAGCTGGGGCTTGCCGCAGCCACTGGAAAAGTCCTCCGTACACTCTCTGAGGTTAAGTGGAATGGGGTTTGCTAAGAACGTGGGTGATCCACTTTCTGTGTCTTTTACTTGCAAAAACACGCTAAAATATCCACTGAAACGTACCCCCAAAAAACAGAGCAAATGAAGGACAGCTGGAGGCCGGAAGATATGAGGGATCAGAGAGTTCAATGTTACCTGAATAACTGGAGACACTAGACTAAAGAGAATGAAGTCAAAGGAAAATAGGTTGGAATGTAGTGGATGGCCATCATGATACGCAAGACACTGCCAATGAGAGAGAGAGTATTTATGCTAAACCGGAAAGAGGTGGCTGGACTCTCCCATTGTTCAGATTGCATTTTAGAGCAGGAAAAAAAAACTTTCAAAAGAAGGCAATAAGGGCATAAAAGTCCCCACATGGACCAAACAAAATAATTAAGTCAATAGTAAATTAAATTACTACCAATTTATATATAGATAAACATTTATTTATAGCATCCTTTAGAATTGAATACATACTGTTTAATTTAACATGAACAATGAATGTTTGTTATTAGAGTTTATTAGAGTATAAATTAAATTTCACCTTATTTTTTTCTTGTTGCTCAAATCATAAAACAACGATTTTGTACATGTGTTTTTAAAAATATTTGACCTCATGATTCTTAATCCAATTTTTATAACTCAATCTTCCAGAGAAGCAGCAGACTAATCTCTGGTTACAAATGCCAGACCTCTCCAATAATTTTGTCTGAATAAACTATGCCCCATTTCTTTAATTCCACTGCAACTTCACAATCAGCCTCCATCTATAACTGATGCATAGAACCTACTTTCCCTCATTCGGATGTACTTTATAACACAGAAAAAACAGATTTGTCCCAACTTTGGTTTCTTTTTGAAATGGTTCATTTAAAAGTTAGGTTTAAAGGCATAGTTCACCCAAAAATGAAAATTAATTCCTGTTAATTTATTTACCCACAGGTCATTCAAGAAATAGGTGACATTTTATCTTAATTAGAAAATTTAAGATAAATTTTGGTTATTTATATGATGGCAGTGAAGATATTAGAAATAAATCAAATCAATAGCGATGGCTCCTGATGACACACTGAGCTCTTGTGAAGCGAAACGATTGGTCTGTGTAAGAAATTGAACATTATTTATAGTATTATTAGCTTTAATCCACAGCCTAGTCAAACAGTTTTCTTTGCATGTGTGACTAGTCCGATTGTAGTTCGATCGATTGTGATGACGAAAGCATGAGAGCTGGTGATGCAATCACCAATATTAATAAACAAACTGTCACCTGACCTCCAATCCAAGCAGTACCTAATGCTTTCGTCATTAAAGGCAACCAAAAGAAGCGACAAAAAAGACATTAATGTGTCAGGATCCATGGCTATTGATGTATATGTGTTTATTTTTAATTTAATAAAAACATATCCCTATTCACTGCCATTATATGAATCACCAAGAACCACGGATTCAGCTTAAAATTTGAAAGATAAAAGCTTAACAAAAAGATAAAAAGTCACCTACATAAGCTAAAAATCTTCTTTAATGTTCTAGTGAAGAAATAATTCACCTACATTTTGGATGACAAATGGAAGTCAATGGTTACAGGTTTTCAGCTTTCTTCAAAGTATCTTCTTTTAATGTTCAACAGAAGAAAGAAAATCATAAAGCTTTGGAACTACTCAAGGGTGAGAAAATTTTCATTTTTGGGTGAACTATCCCTTTAACCTTGGGTTATTCTACACACTATTTCTTAACTCCAACTAAATGCATAGAATAAAACTATCTTCATAAAGGACAGTGTTTGGCAGCCAATAAAGAAGTGCTGATTTGGGAATGACTACAACCAAGAAAGCAACTACAGAAGTAGTCATAAGTGAAAATCGATTTCCGTTAACTTATCAAATCTGAGTTTGCAGTTACGATGAAATAAAAATAAACTATTTAATTACTAAATTGAAATTACCAAGAAAAAATTTACTAGAAAAAGATTACAAACATATAAAAAGAGAGAGAGAAAGAGTGATAGTGGTGTGAGGAGTGAAAGATGGCATTACCTCTGTGGTAGCTCATCTTCAGGGCAGTCCAGATGGTAACGGATGAAAAAACGCTCCGCATCCTCTCTTTCTCCATCGGTAACAACACTGCCATTTAATACAGTCACATGAGGCAACCTAAAACAAATGAAGTGGAATGACAATTGTGTAAGAGAGATGGAAACAGAAATTAGTGGCTACATTTCATTCATTCATTTTCTTTTCGGCTTAGTCCAGTGATGGGTTGCAGCTGGAAGGGCATCCGCTGCGTAAAATATATGCTGGATAAGTTGGCGGTTCATTCCACTGTGGTGACCCCTGATTAATAAAGGGACTAAGCCGAAAAGAGAATCAATGAATGAAACTAACAACAGTCACTAAAAAACTGAATGAAAAATCATTCTGTTGTGGAAAATCTGACCTGCGGCTGTTTATGAAAATACCTTTAGATGCGCTTTTACAGCCAAACACATCAGTCAAGAGCATGATTATATACAGAAAAATCTTCTATATAATCATACTGTAAAACATGTGCTCTATATTTTCTTCTTTTGCTATAACAGCTTTTTTGCTATATAATAAGTAAACTAGGCATGTTTAACTACATATACAGTATAATCTTTAATATGAATACATCATTTTTACTTTTATTTGTGACTTTTTTATGGTTTTGGATTCAAACTATTATTGTATTTTATTTTATTTCGAAGAGGTTTGCACAGGAGTTAATGTAAGCTGTGCAAACACAACTTTGACTCGCAGTTTTGCGTATCAATTTAATTCGCAACTTTGGATGGAAACATGGATAATTACAGATTTCAAGTGACTACAGTCATTGTTTGTTTTTAGCAAGATTATTTTAGTAAGCAAAAACTAAAACAAAGACTAAAACTGTTGGTTAAAAACATATTCGTTAACTCAGACAACATAAAATATAATTAACAATAAATGAAAAACTAAAACTAACCGAAACTAACAACAATCATTGAAAAACTAACTGAAAATAATAATTAGCAAAAATAAATAACTGTTTTCTAAATTCATAAGGATTCATTCTGATGTGGAAAATCGGATCTGTGGCTGTTTATGAAAATGCCTTTATATGTGTTTTTACAGCCAAACACATCAGTCAAGTGCATGAATAAATACAGAAAATACAGACTTTTCTATATAACCCTACTGTAAAATATCTATATTTTCTTTTGCCAAAAAAGTCAACTAGGAATGTTTAACTACATATACAGTATAAGCTTTAATATGAACAAGTCAAACTATTATTTTATTTCGAAGAGGTTTGCACAGGAGTTAATGTAAGTTGTGCAAACTCTAAACTTTGCTCTGGCCGACACTGGACATTCTGTTAACTCCGATGTTAACTAAAACTGCAACTAAATATATAAAAACTAAATAGAAATGTGTAACAAAACCATTCACGAAACAACCTAAATCTGAACTGAAATGTACTGCATATTTAAAAATAATATCGAAATTAAAATAAATTAAACTACAATAATGTTGGTGTGTAGGATTACTCACTGTGCTACCATAAGACAGCGTCTCTCCTGATCAGTGTAAGGCTGCAGTAAAGGAATACCCATCACTCTGACCTCTTGAAGCTTTGGAAAGAAATTCAGTTTTTCTATGTCCTCCCAGCGACTAAGACCTGCAAACGAAACTGTGACAGATCAGCTAATAACTCATTAAAGTGTCAGTCCACTCAACAATGACAATTCTGGCAATTAATCCCCCACATTCATTCATCTTTGAAAAACAAATGAAGACTTATGTATGCATCCGGAGAGATTCTTGACTGTCCACTGACAGTATTAGAAGTGCTTTGTGTGCATTGATCAACATTTAAATATGAATAAAAGCTTCAGTATGTTCAAAACAGAGTGATCATGACTATTTAGAAGACTTGTATTAGACTGTGATTCATATGGATTATGTTTAGTTTACACCGTTTGTTTTTTTAAGTGAATAGTTTCAATGGAACCGACTTTCAATGAAGGGACAGACATGTCTCAGGTTTCATTAAAAATATGATGAATGACTTCCTTATGGTTTGGAATGATATGATGGGTTCAACAACAGATGACGATTAAGGTTCTGTGATATTGACAGATATATTTCTCAATTTTCTTTTATAGCAATAATTAAACAATATTGTTGTTGATGTCATTGAAAAATAAACATTCATTTAAATTATTTAGCTAAATTTAGCTAATTCACTAAGTATCTTTGTGATCACTGAATCATTGACTCAAATGATTCAATAAAATGATTTGTTCAGCAATAAATGCTGCAATGATGCTTTAAGATACACAGTTGTTCTGCTGTCAGTTTGTTTGGAAATATTATCATTGGGAAAACATAAATGTAATTCACTCATATAAATTAACAATAGTGATTGATTCACTTTAACTGCATTCTAATAGGCTTTATTATATATTGAAGAAGATATCTTCTTAGTATTTGTTTTTAAAATGTTTTCAATAACAATAATTAATGTAATTCACTCAATACTTTTCTTTCACAATAGCGACTGGTTCACTTTAACTGCATTCTAACAGGTTAATTTTTTTCAAAAACAATAATTAAACTATGACACTATTTGTTGAATGATTCATTAAAAATATTTAGCTAAATTCAGCTAATTAATTTAGAAATTAAGCAAGTATCTTTGTGATCACTGAATCATTGACTCAATGAAAAATGATTCGTTCAGCAATAAAATGCTGCAGTTTTGCTTTAAGATACACAATTGTTCTCCGACAATGATTGGAAATATTTTCATTGGAAAAACATAAAAAAACAGACAGTATGGTGTCCGAAATGTACTTTACTCATGTAATTTCACAATAGTGATCGGTTGAATTTAACTGCATTCTAATAGGCTTTATTATATATTGACAAAAATATCTTCTCAGTATTTGTTTTCAAATCTTTTTCAATAATAATGAAACAATACTATTATTGATGTCTTTGATAAATAAATATGACACAATTTGTTGAATCGTTCATTTAAATTATTTAGCTAAATCTAGCAAATTCATTTGGAAATGAAGCTAGTATTTTTATGATCACTGAATCATTTACCAATGATTCAATAAAATGATTCATTCAGCAATAACATGCCGACATTGATTGGAAATATTTTCATCGGGAAAACATTAAGAAAACAGATAATGTGGTGTCTGAAATGTAACTTACTCAACACTTGAAAAAAATGGTTCATTTTAACTTGTAAAAGCAATTTTATGATTTAACATCTATTAAATCTCTTTAAATGCTTACATTGATTTGGTCCTCCTCAGTGTTCAAAACATGGTTTTGGGATTAGTTGTTTTGCCAGATTGGTCCTGAAGAGCCAGTCCTGAAGAGTTTCCTTCTAATCCTTATCAAACAACCCCAAGCTAATTAAAATCTAAGAGTTACAACAAAACAAGAGGCAGTTGAGTTTTTCGTTGGATCAAAACTCTGCAGGACTGTGGCTCTTCGGGACCAAAATGATCTATAGGGATTGTGATCATGTGGTCCAGCACCTGAGTTGTGTAGGTTGATGCTGCGAAGGTTGGGGAAGAGTCTATGTAGGGAGTCCTCAGGCTCGTGAATAGTCGAGAGCGAATTGTTTGACAGGATAAGAGACACCAGGCCTGGATACATGAGGCCCAGCTTGCGCACCTCCACCCAATCCTGCAGCTGGTTATCTGTGATATGCAGCAGACGCAGCGACGGGCAGGGGATAGAAGAGGCGTTCACGCTCTCATACTCGTTCAGACACAGAAACAACTCCTCCAGACTATAGAAATACAACCACAAGTACAAACACAAGATTTTATGTATATTTTGAATAGTTATTGAACATGTCATGTTTTTTCCTGGGAATAATATTTCTAAAGGAGCTGTCTCATTCACTAATAATTGTGTGGATTATGTCTGCATAAAAATTCAGTACTCAGCCTACATGTCCAAACCATTTCCATATAAGGGCTTTCCGCACAACCTTATCTTTATAGCCTTTCTTCACTCTCTTCAAACATGAAATGTGGTGAAAGCCATACTCACTCTGGTATCTCTCGTGTAAGTGTGTGCACCATGTCCCAGGTGACATGTGTGTTGTTGAGTACGAGGCGGCGGAGGCCTGAAAATGCTTCAGCAAGACAAGGCTCTAGACTCGATCCTTGCAATGGATTCATACTCAGATTGAGAAAGTCAAGGTTAGGGATGTTAGATAGGATCTTGCTTATCTAGAGAGAGGAAAGAACAGGGGACAAGATGAAATACTGATCAATTCCAACCAGCTTGTCTCATTGAGCTTGTGTTAGTTACTTTATTTCATTGTACTTTTTTGAATGCTACTGACCAGTTTATGCATTTTCTTTCTTTGTTAATGTGAGACTGTAGTTTGAATAGATCTCTTTAAAAATGTCAACAAAGTAGCTTTTTCTGCATTATCTTGAACATGGACCCTTTTCACATTCCCAGTTCCTCAGTAGACAGAGACAAAACCTTTGACTCCTGCAGATATTTCTCACCTCTCCCCAGTCTTTTAGCTGATTGTGAGAGAGGTCTAGCTCAACCACGTGAGCGCAGAAAGTGGCCACTTCCTCCTCATCTCCAGCCTCTGTGATTCCACAACCATCCAGAACCAAGATGCTCGGCAGATTCAGACGATCTAATACACACATACAGACGTTACTGGTCTTTAGACAATTTTAAACAATTTATAGCTTTAACATATTACCAGCACAGGATTTTTTGACAAAACTTGCAGTTAAAACTACATGCATGGGGTGGCGCTATGGAGTGGAAACGGGTTTATTGTTTTTCTGATTGTCTCCTTTTCAGCACAGCAAAGTCTGAACTTATGATCCAAATGATAAACATGTCATGTGCAAATTAAGCTTTGTAAAGTGAAACTGATGTATCACAACAGCACCATCGCAATGAGGAATCATATAAAATTCAAGCATCGAAATGCTATTATTGACCACATAAACAAATAAAAACGTTTTTTTTGTGTGCGATTTTTATTTTATTTGTATTTATTTTTTATTGTACTTTTATTATTTACACACGTTTTTTAATGCTTACAGCAATAACAACAAAAGCATATTATGCACAACTTGTTTTGAATATAGAATTCGGAGTACTGTGAACAATAAAGCTTGATTAAAAGTAAGTCTGCATGATTAATCAAAGGCAACTGTCAAGTGGATTTTTTCAGTAAATTTCAGTGATTCAGCCAGTTCTGTAATCAGAAGTAAAACTCTAGCACATGCTTTCAGATGGAGCAGCATTTACAACACAGTGTCGTAATTCACTGATAAGCGAGGCAAAATCATGTTCATAATCATAGATTTTATTGCACGATAATTTAAACAAAGATAATCTTTGTGCAATGATAATATTTGCATAGATTCTCAGTGAGATATGTCTCTATGTTTCTGCTACATCTACATCGAGTGTTTCTAATGAATCCTTATGTGGGATGATTCCATAGTCATGTGTTTATTACTCATGTTGAATCAATAAAAGCAACCATTTGCATTATTCAGCAAGCACTATGGTAATTTCCTGGCTTTCTTCTATGTTGGGTAAGTTGTTGCTTGAGTTTTGCACAAGAGCGCTCTCTGGCCTTCGGAGGAGATTTACTACTGATCACAGAACCAAGATGTGCTTGACAAATTATGATTGGAATTTTGTTTTGCTTTATCATCCAACCCTAATTAAAAGATTACATCCTTCTCATTAAACCTGAGAAAAATTCAAATAAATGAATATTCAAATATTCATTTATTTTACGAGCTTAAATATTCTCATGCAATATTTGTGAAAAATGCCCATCCCTATTTTAATCCTATAATTCATTACTATAATGATACCAACAACATGGACATTCCATCAGTAAATCTGCAAATATAGTAAAACAGTATTAAATGACATTAAAAAGATAATTCATCCAAAAATGAAAAATTACTCACTATTTACTTGCCCTCAAGTGGTTCCAAAGCTTTATGAGTTTCTTAACACAAAACAAGATATTTTAAGCAAAGCTAAAAACTGGTAACCATTGACTTCCATAGTAGGAAAAGCAAATGCTTCTATGGTTACAGGTTTTCCAGCTTTCTTCAAAATATCTTCTTTTGTGTCCAAAAGAAGAAAGAAACAGGTTTGGACCATGTGCAGGATGTCAGTTTTAGGTGAACTATACCTTTATCCAACGTGTTAGGGTCCAGGTCATATCTAGTACACTCTATTATACTGGCAGGCTTTAGCATTTCGCCTTGGGCCAAAAATAAAACTGACCTTTGACAGGTGAACCCTGGGGACTCGACCGGATCACCACTCCAACTCCTGGCCCACGGCAGTATGGGAAGTTGTCTGGGCTGTACTTCTCACTTATCACCTGCACTAAAGTGCGTCCTTCTGTCTCCTCTGACTCCATCTCACCTGTCCGGCCACTCTCAAACCTTCAGCTGAACCAACACACAGAAGAGCATGTGTATCATTCATGTAAATATGATATCAGTTCTGGAAAAAATGTATTTTAGAAAAAGCTTTATCAGTTTGGTGGATCATGTGGACAGGCTTGTGCTTGAAATAAATGATTTGCTAACATTTTCAAGCAGGGCAAAGTACAAAAGGCTTCAAACACCTGGCATTTGGATCAATGACATGATTACACATTTTTGTATGTGTTTTTTCATATTTGTTTTACATTGAGTGTGATGCATATAAATTAATCCGCTGCAAAAAAATGTACAAAATAAGTCTTTAAGCAGTGAGGACAATTTTTAATTTCCTCTCAATTCTTAAAAACAAAATGTATTTAATTCCATGTAATTATTCATTATTCATTCATTCATTTTCTTGTTGGCTTAGTCCCTTTATTCATCAGGGGTCGCCACAGCGGAATGAACCATATGTTTTACGCAGCCGATGCCCTTCCAGCTGCAACCTATCACTGAGAAACACCCACTCCCACACACTCCACACTCACATTCATACATTCATTCATTCATTTTCTTTTCGGCTTAGTCCCTTTATTAATCTGGGGTTGCCACAGCGGAATGAACCGCCAACTTATCCAGCATATGTTTTACGCAGCAGATGCCCTTCCAGCCGCAACCCATCTCTGGGAAACATCCATACACACTCACTCATTCACACATACACATACACACACACTCATACACTATGGCCAATTTTAGCTTACCCAATTCACCTATACCGCATGTCTTTGGACTTGTGGGGGAAACCGGAGCACACGGAGGAAACCCACGCCAACACGGGGAGAACATGCAAACTCCACACAGAAACGCCAACTGACCCAGCAGAGGCTCGAACCAGTGACCTTCTTGCTGTGAGGCGATTGTGCTATCCACTGCGTCACCGCGTCGCCCCACATTCATACACTACGGACAATTTAGCTTACCCAATTCACCTATAGCGCATGTCTTTGGAATTGTGGGGGAAACCGGAGCACCCGGAGGAAACCCACGCCAACATGGGGAGAACATGCAAACTCCACACAGAAATGCCAACTGACCCAGCCGAGGCTCGAACCAGCGACTTTCTTGCTGTGAGGCGACACCGCTACCCACTGTGCCACCGTGCCGCCCATGTAATTATTTGTGAACAAAATATATATGTTTACTATAGATGCGAAAAATGGGGGAGGGGAGGTGTACAAAGGTTTCAGAGACAGTGTGTAAATGTGATTGACACAACATGAGGCTGTATTTATTATTTGTACATTATGTATGTAAAATTCTGGATGAAAATTTCAGTCTCAATATATAGCTCTTGAACAAAATAAGAGACCATTTAGTTTGTGTTTTATTTTATAAACTATTGATAATGTTTGGGGCGACACGGTGGCTCAGTGGTCGCCTCACAGCAAGAAGGTTGCTGGTTCGAGTCCTGGCTGGGTCAGTTGGTATTTCTGTGTGGAGTTTGCATGTTCTCCCTGTATTTGCGTGGGTTTCCTCCGGGTGCTCTGGTTTCCCCCACAGTCCAAAGACATGCACTATAGGTGAATTGAATAAACTAAATTGGTTATAGTGTATGTTTGTGAATGAGTGTGTATGGATGTTTCCCAGAACTGGGTAGCAACTAGATGACCCCTGATGAATAGAGGGACTAAGCTGAAGGAAAATGAATGAATAAATGATCATGTTTATTTAAACCTTCAAAATCAAATATTATCCATATTTATGCATTTATTAGCCTAAAACAACAATAGGCCTATAAAACATATTCCATGTTAATGCCAAATAAATACCATGTTAGCTAAACAAATGTGGCTGTCTATATATGTTTGTGTTTATGTACATATCTGTATTATAGACAT
>CAIGQW010054063.1:2702394-2715225 GCA_903798125.1 Danio choprae | reverse complement strand
TGTGTGTGTGTGTGTGTGTGTGTGTGTGTGTGTGTGTGTGTGTGTGTTTGTTTTTGCTCTAATTTTTCATGAAGTTTTTTTTATAACCTCATGGGTTATAAAACTTATATAAATAGATATAAAACTAATCCATCCACCTCCATCCAGGTGTGGCATATCAAGATGCTTATTAGACAACATGATTATTGCACAGGTATGCCTTAGGCTGGCCACAATAAAAGGCCAGTTTAAAATAGACAGCTTTATCACACAGCACATTGATATCACAAGTCACAGATATCACAAGTTTGGAGGGAGCGTGCAAATGGCATGCTGACTGAAGGAATGTCCACCAGAGTTGTTGCATGCTGTCTAGCATAAAGCGGCTTTTCATAGAATTTTGTATAGTAACAGTAATTTTTTTGCCCTTTTTTATGTCACAGGCATCGAACTGAAACATGGAAGATTTTCTACCACAGAAAATGAGAGGTTAAGACAAAACGTAAGCAACTTTATGGCTCTCACAGGAGTGAAAGATGCTATCAAGCTCTTTCATCCCAAACGATTCCCTAAAGAATCCCGAACACTGGCAAATTTGAAAAGGAAGTACAGTTTTTTTGTAAAGATCGGTGAGTGTTTTTAACCTCTTCCCTAGATGTTGATTGTGTCTAAGGTCATCATCCTTCTGTAGAGTTGGAACAGTATGTGAGTTTTTAGTTCCACTTATACTTTTACACATGCACTGAACAGACCCTCTACCCAAAATGTAAAGCTTTATCATCATTGACTAACTTGTATGCTATCCCAGATGTTTAATATGACTGTCATTATGTTTTTAGAATGAACTGAAATTTTTAGATTATTCCATCTTGGTTAGCTAATACAATATGCAAATGAATTGATGAATTATTATAGCTTATGTTTATTTTATGAAAATTAGGTACATTTGGTAGAGCTTTAAAGTGAGTAGTAATGAATTGAGCATTTTGAGTGAAGTATCAGTTAATAAAGGCTTAAATGTATTTTGAACATTATAAGAAAATCTGAACTTTTGTTGCTTAATGAAGATCTTCTTTTTTCTAAATAAAAACAGCGGAAGGAATTCCCAGGCCTTGTCATGATGTTTACACTCGTGGAACGAAGATTTTTGATGATAGAAACAAAAAGGGAAAGTAAGTAAAATATAATTTACATAGATCATATATTATGGTTCTTCTCTGCATTTCATTTAGCTCTGTGCTTCATCTCACTGATTTATTCTTTTACTCAAAAGTTTTACTAAAGAAGAAGAAAAATCATTGCTTAAATATTATACACTATATGGTCCGGACTGGAAAAAGATTTCTGACAAGACAGATCGAAGTTCTTACTCCCTTGAGAAACGTTTTTCACACCTTAGTAAGTCTAATTCATTCGGTTTCTCCTCACATTTTTCAACTATGCTGTCAATTGCAGGTTATTGACAGATCGTCGTTTTTATATCTCATCATTATTAATCATACAGGTAAAATAAGTGGACCGTGGACTACAAAGGAGGTGCAGAGGCTTTTAAGGGCTGTGCGAGAGCATGTTGTATCTGTGCTGAAGTCTGCAAACCCAAAAAAAAAGAAGCCAAAAAGAGTCAGCAGAGAAATACTGTACCAAACATTACCCTGGTCCAAAATTGCTGAGAAGGTAAAAACTCGATGCTGGACCAAATGCAGAGATAAATGGTGAGAGAGCACTTTTATATTCTGTTATTTTCATGCATTGTATATGATTTTCTCTTTTTATAATCAACATTGTCCTGATTTTCCTCCTTTACCCCTAAGGATGTCTATACTCGCTGCACGGATGTCCTCAGGGATTACATTTAAAGGAAGGAAAGCTCAGGAGGCCAAAATCAAACTCATTAAAGCGTAAGAGATCTTGTTTTTACATGCTTGTATTGCTTGCGTTGTCTTAACACGTTTTTCTCTGCCTAAATTGTACTTAAAAAAATATAATGTTCTGTTGACAGAATGTATGGAATGCAAGTGGAGGATGTTGTGGATGTTGACTGGGAGCATCTCACAGCTGTTTTCGGGTGAGAATTATTTACTGAGTATATCTGGGACAATATATCCATTATTTTCAGGCAGAATCTTGCCATTTTTAAAGGAACACTTTGACAATAGGCTTATTTTACAAGTTCCTAAGAGTTTAACAGGTTTTTAATCCATTCTGCCAATCTCCGGGTCTGGCAGGAGCACTTTTAGCTTACCTTAGCTTAGCATAGATAATTGAGTCGGGTTAGATTCAGTTATCATTTCAATTAGCACCATTAGCATCTCGCTCAAAAATTACCAAAGAGTTTTGCAAATTTTCCTATTTAAATGTTGATTCCTCTGTAGTTACATTGTTTACTAAGACCTACAAAAATGAAAAGTTGCTATTTTCTAGGCCGATATGGATAGGAACTATACACTCATTCCAGCACAATAATCAAGGAACTTTGCTGCCGTACCATAGCGCCATGATATTATGATTTTGTTACATTTCCTTGAAGTTCTGAACCGTTATCTACGTTGGTACTCCGCTGTTGCTGTAGTGCTATCTGATTTTACAGAGGAAACAGTTCAAATATTATGTCAGAATTAAGCAAGAAAGAATGTATTTTAATTAATAATTATTGTGGTACATACAAAATAGACATAATTTTCAGTTTATGTTAATTGTAGATCAAAAGTTTTAACATTTTGTTTTTATTTTATTTTATTAAGTGGTTCCAAACCTTCAACTTTTTTTTTTTGTTGTTGAATACAAAAGAAGATATTTTGAAGAATGTTATAAACTGGAAATTATTGACTTAAATAGTAGGGGAACAAACAACTATCATGGAAAGTAGTCAGTGGTTACAGGTTTCCAAACTTTTTCAAAATATCATCTTTTGTGTTCAACAAAAAATGTGAACATTTTAGTAAACAAGGGAGTAGTTTCAGGCATGGAAACAGTTAAGAAAGACTTAACAGCCATTCAGCGTCTCATGAGTCAACTCTTGAAAATGACTCCATTACTATTAAAGGGATCGTTCACTCATAAAATTTGTCATCTTTTACTCACCTTCACTTGTTCCAAACCTGTTTACTTTCTTGTGTTGGATGCAAAAGATATTTTGAAGAAAGCTGTAAACAATTAACTTTAATAGTATTTGTTTTTTCTACTATTGTAGTAAATTTTTACAGGTTTTTTTCAGCTTTTTAAGTAGTGAGACATAGTTTGATATGTGTGTTGTAAATAATAATATCAATGATTCAAATAAAAGACAATAAAAATGAGAGCTGTCACATTAACCTTTCACCAGAACTTTATCTGTGGCTGAAAAACACATATAGCTCATTAAGTGGGGCTAAATGACATCTGAGCGCAGTTGCACAGGTTACATTATTATTCCAGTTACCAGCAAGTAACTGTAATGCTGCAACTGCTTGTTCAGGCATAATAATGCAGCTGCTGGTGTAAACATGCTTGGCGTCATATCTTTGTCTCCTAGGGATGTCCCTCCAGCATATGCTCAATCAAGGTGGCACCAGCTTAAAGTCTGCTATGTGCCAGATTGGAAAAACAAGTGTTTTGGAGGTTTGTGTTTTCTTTTATTGATGGACCACTGCTTACTTTTGTTCTCCATAGATGGACTCTCAGGTTGCTAAAAATAAAATAATTGGTTTAGAGACTCAACATAATCTTATAAAAACTTTGTCTCAGGAGACTTGCAAACATTTTTAGTGTACAATTAAAAACTATGTATTTGATTTTAAAAAACTATGTCTTTTATTGTATGTCTGTGTCGTGTTTTCTTTCAGACATTGTTGACTTTCTCTATGAGAACACTTTGCCTGGTCTGGTGAAAGAGTGCAAAGACCTTGATGACGATGAACTTACAGTTGACCAGATGAATAGCTTCAGGCTAGCAGATATTTTTCAGGACATTAATGAGGATGAATGCTGTGACAGTGAGGAAGAGACTGGCCAGCAAGAAAACAACAGCTCCACTCAATCAATTGTATAGATGATTGTGAGTCAAATATTCCAATGATTTAAAGAAAAGATTTAAGTTGTACATACTTTTCTTTTTACTCTTGTGTTTTTCAGTGAATTGATCAGTAAATAAATTCAATTTCTATTGCATTTTAAAAGGATTTCGACAAGAAACATGTTTAGTTTTTCTATAAAAGGGTTTAAACATGGATTATAGAGGTAAACAATGAGAGACAGCACACAGTGGCAGCATACAGCATTTAGTCATCTTGATGTTACATTAGATCAATCAAATTACATTTTCAGACCAGCCATGGCCCGATGCACTGGGTCAGAACTCCAGAAGTCATGATCCCAGCCCAAGAACCAGCCTGTGAAGGTGGGAAGTTCAAAGCCCTGCTTCACTGTAACAATAGGGGTCCTCTTATCCCTACTGGCAGGATCTGATTCAATATATTTGGCCGCTAAAGTGAGAAAGGTAAAGAGGTACATGGTAAGCTAGCGAAAATGTGCAAAACATCAGTGTTGTGAAAAATTCTGTTCTGCTTACCTGAAGTCAAAGCTTCACTCTTTTCATCTTCATTTGCCTCATTTCCAATCCAAACAAAGACCTTGAGGGCAATAATTTGAGCATGAAAGTCAATCGCCTTTATATACTTTAAAGTATATTTTGTTACTAGTGTTATTATAAACCGGTTACCTGATCCCAGGTATCCAGGATCATGACATCATCTGGAGCCAAGTCTTCCTGAGTCATCTCTCCTGGCACCTCTTCAATCTAAATTGAGAAAACAAAGTTGTGAAAGCAAGCCAAGAGTGTATCAGGGACTGTTCTGTCTTAGTTAATACAATTGTTTTTTTGGAGTGTAACAATATTCAAGCGAACCGTAAAGACTGGAACCCTACGGTTTGAACTGCAATACTCTCATAGCAAACAGGCATTCTTCCACCATGCCCCCTCACTGAGAGCTGAGACTTGATCAAGGATACGAAATGATCTAGAAAACCCAATCAGGTAGAGAATGTGCGCTGACATACCCTTGTTTTCAAAAGTACATAATCTTATCAAACTAAAACTGTTCGGCGTTCAAGAGTCATCAAAAGCTCCATAGTATTGAGGCCGCCATGTATAACCGTAACAAAAGTTATGCATAGTAAAATGAAAAGCAATGTAATCATATGCAGATGAGAGGCACAGTGACATTAGTGGGTGACGATCACTTCAGAATCACTTCGGTGATTCTCCACATCAATAATAGTCTCAGCAAATAAATCCACTCATCTTTCAGAGAGTGCGCGAGTTCATCTTTCTTGCCGTCATATAGTCTTATGTGTAGAAAAGGCCTCATGGTCAGTATTCATGTGAACTCACTACGAGTATACAGTTGTTAGGCACATGGCATTGGTGTATCATTGCACCCCTATAGTTTTTACATTCTTGACAACATGCAAACTCACAAGGAATTGTCCTGTCTTGTTAGAGCATGCAAAGAGCCTTGGAGGATGGGTGTCCATTTTGTTCTTTAGCCTTTCAGAGGTGCGATACTCTGCTTTTCCTCCAAGAGCACTCCAGAAGACATCTGTATAGAAATCATAATTGAAAAAAAGTGTTGAATATATGAAACTCCTCTCTACCAATGACTGCATACCCACCTCCTTCTGCTCCTTCTGATATCTCTGAAAGGTCCACTCCTAAAATGCTGCCAAGCTTTTCCGCTCCATTCTTTTCTGCATCACTTGTACCCTGGCCCAGCCACAGTGTAGAGCCTGAAGGAGTCACTAGAACAAAGGCATCATTGGAGTTGAGGCTGGAGGCCACAGCATCGACCTGTTTCAGGCAAAATTAATAATGTTTGTTTAGGGGCAACCAAACCAACAACTTCTAAACGAAAAACACTTAAACAAGGGAACTGATTGTACAATTGTATGCCCAAAATTCATGTTCATTTTGACTCACCTCGACAGCCCGTGTGTGCCCAGCAGGGTTGGCACGCACTTGGAAAAGGCGGACTTCAGAAGCTTGTGATTGGCCACCCTCACGTGAAGTCCCCCCCGTGTACACCACCATTGGTTGCCCACCAAAGATACTCATGAGTTGAAGAGGTTCTTTTCCTTGAATTACTCGCACCTTAATAAACAATCACATTCAATCTTTTATTAGTTATTTCTTTTGATATTCTAAATCAGGAGTGTCCAAATCTGCTCCTGGTGGGTCCAGTTCTAATTAAATAAACCCAAACCTGCCAATCATGGAACATAAAAGGACACTTCTGGTGTTTTAGTAGACCCAAATACAGGAGGTGAAAAGCAAACGTCACCTGCACAGCACTCCCACCAAGCTCTGCATCAAGCTGGGCAGCTAGAATGGCAGAAGCTCCTTTCTCATCTTGACCAGACTCTTCTCCTTGCCTGTGGACATGACATAATCCTGTCTATTTAATGAACCTTCACACTGAGACTCCTCTTGTTGACTAACAAAAGTGAGGTTAAGGAATACTACTCAAAAACCATTGTTTTGTTACACACGTATTCTTGTGTATCATGAATAGACAAGATTTATGGATTATGACCAAATCCTCAGAAATTCTGTTTGTTTTCAAGGTTTAACATGCATAAAGGACTGAATGGATTTCAGACGGGGGTTTGCAGCTCGTACCATATATATATAATCTGCCCCTGACGTCCACTGTGCTTGTAGGTGTACAGGATGATGTAACTATCTCCTCCATAGAACTGCCCATAAATAGATGGATCAACTGGAACCTTGTCTGATCCCTCAATGCGCCAGATCTTACCAAAACGAGACCAGTTATCCATTGATTATCGTACTTGAAAATCACTTGATATTTGCCAACTTTCACAGCAGTACAAAGCACACTCTTACCTTTTTGTCTCCCTTCCCATCATCTACCATTCCATGCTGAGCAGCCATTGCCTCTGATTTGTGCAAAGATGATGCATCGAAGGGCACTTTCTTGATCTTGGCAATTTTGTTGGGCACATAGGCTTGCCCCATACCCTTTGACTGGTCCGTGTCACGCCAGAACTTGAAGAATTGTTTGAAAAGAGGAGTCTCTCCATTTTCAGGGATGATTTGGACTTCGGTGTGTTTAGGATAGCCCATTTGACTAATGAAGTCCTCTGCTGCTTTCATACCTGCACTCCGCTCCTCTTTATTAGCTTCTTTACCTGTTTTATTAAAGAAATAAGAGAACTGATAATGTCTCAAAATGCACATTTTGAATGAATTTAAATGATCTGCAGAGCTGACCTTTCCAGACAAATATCTTGCCATTGGTACCATGGTCCAAGATAAAGCAGTCAGTAGACTGCAGTTCACTCTGGGAAAAGGGGTTGTCCTCAGAAACCAAACTGACAGACATGCTACCACTGGCATTTGACACCTAAGCAATAAAGACCACCACAATAAACCATTTTGTAGAGTTTGTAAGACAATTTATACAAGAAATCAAAAGTTAAGCTAAGTGTACCTTGTACAGTTTGGCTGATTTCCTGTTGGATGCATCAGTTTTGGTGTCTTCAGACTGAGCATCAGGAAGATCAGGCTTTGGTCCAAGAATCTGACAAAATATTGTAGTGGCATTACATTCAGAACGTAATACTAAACGAATCGTAAAGGCTGGAATACAATGCAACAGTGGTTCCCTGCTACATTCCCTGAGTACCCCCAACACTGCGCCTTTTGCATGTTTCTTCTGGAAGTCTTGTTATAAGCTGATAAATGTAATAACATTTTGTCTGATTAAACTTTTCCAAGTTTTTTTTCTCTGTTTTTTTTGTCCACAGTTTCCAGTCTGGAATAGTTGAACTATATAGTTAGTGGATATCAAACACGATTGATAATTGGAGCCAATTTTTTCGAAATTGAGCCATGGCAGCAAGTGTAAGATGTCTCCAGTTTTAAAAGACAATGTGTAGTGTGTTCCAGCCTTAAGACAGTAGCCACTTTCACACATACAGACTTTTCCAGAAAGTTACAGATAATTTTGAAAGAAGTTACCGCCACATTCTCAGATTTCTGTTCTGTGTAAATGTGCTTACATGACACGTCTACTCTGGCCAATAGTTAGTCAGACAGCGTTTCTATGTATCGTCTTAGTGCCAACTTTGGAATAAAAATTATCGATAAACTGATGTGACTGAGTTTAAATGCAAGCTCTGCGTGCACGCGAAGGGGAGTACCAACTGGGAGTCAGATTTCAGTACAACACAAGTAGTTTTTAGTTTCAAGGATGGTCTCACAAGCTGCAGAAAACGTACCTCTCTACATGCGAATGTGTTTTCCACATCTTTTCATCTGACTTGTTCACAATCATTTTGCATATATCTACAGGATTACCCATGTCCTGCAAACAGACCTCTGTCTAGCCATATGTGCAACTATAACTTTTTATAGCTGCAGCCAGGTAGTGTCTATGCCTCCGGATATGCTAGAGATAACATGTCTCCTATAGTTCAGTATTTTGGTTCATCTCTAGGACAAAAGCAGCTGCATAAATGCTAACGCTTTAAATAAAATGGAACCAGAAAACTGACCCCTTCATGTTTAGAATTACAAGCGCAGCAGTTTAGAGCTAATTTCAGGCTAATGATGTTAGAAATTACTGGTATTTTAGAATGGATGTGTGGATAACACTTTTCCTGAAAAATCACGGAGCATTGTTGCCTGTGTGAACAGTGCATTTTTTATTTTTCTGTAATGTCATTCCGAAAATTGTCTGCATATTTAGTGGTATTACTGTGTGAAAGGGGCTAGTACCATAAAGTACATGTTTAAATTATACTAACCGCTAATATTTTGTCATTTTCTGATCCTTCTTCGCATACAAAAAGCTTTGCTCTACCACAACATTCATTATCACGAATGTCTTTTGAAATACTGGTGGCCTTCAGTCTCTCAAACTGGTTACACTTGGACCCGCACCACTGGTATATTTCCTAATGCAAGAATAAGAGAAACAGCATGAATACATAGGAGACTCAATGATAAAATTCAGTCAAGAAGGAAAGCATCTTTCACCTGTCCAAGGTTTAGGATGAAGCAATCACCCTGGTTGAAGCTAGCCCAACTCACGGGTACCTCAATGGCCCGGACAACACGCCTGCCGCTCACATGGAGTAGTCGCTTCACATTTACTACACCAGAAGTGTGTTTGAATCCAGAGGCAACTCCACCTTGCTGAAGAATTTAATAGGAGAAATTACATTATAAACTAACCAAAGCATGGTGAATGTACTAACATTACCCACCATGTATTTAAGGCCTGATTTGAAGTAGCCAAGAAAGGTTTTTGACTCAAATCCCTGGACTTCTCTGTACTGGATGGGCTTTCCTCCAAGGAAATCATCCATTTGGACAGTGAAGATAGCAGCTGCTCCACTCTCATCAACTGTACATGCTTCACCTACAAAGGTCATACACAGGTTTTCAATAAAAATGCACACCATTTACTGAGTGCTCACAACTTAGGAGAAGGCTCACCAATCCAGAAATGAAGGTCATATTGCAGATTGCCTGAGTTTTGCTTGATGGTGTTGAGGATGAGGTATGTATCACCGCTGTAGAAACCACCATAAAGATTCTTGGGGACAGGCACCAAATCCAAGTTTTCAATCCTCCACACCTGCAAGCCGGTCTGCTTTCCTGCCTTCTCAAATTCTGGGTGGTGCACCATGGTTCTGTTCGAAAACAAAAACCATTGTGATGGTCATAGACAGTAGTCATATTTTGCATGTTCCACATACACTGTAAACTGTATCTGGACTTTACTAGAACATGTTAAGCTGCTTTGACACAATCTACATTGTAAAAAGCGCTATATAAATAAACTTGAATTGAATTGAATTGTAAACAGAGTAAAAACATCTTAAAAGTTGACTTAAAAAGTGAATGAACCAGTTGTAACCTGGAAATGTTAAGTTGAGTTAATGAGATTGCTCACTTTTTTATAAAGTGTAGGCTAATGTTAACCCTTGTGTGCTGTTGGGGATGTTTTCATCCACTCTGGGGTGATTTTGAGTTTTAATTTGGCCACAACATTCTGTGTTTCAGCAAATGGATTGAGTTTTGGTGACAAATCGTATTTTCACACATACTTTTGGGAAATTGCTTTGGAAATGTTCAAAAATTTAATAATACACTCTGGGCAAATTTACTACCCCTTCGTTATGTTGGTGGCCATTTTGCCCCATTGACTTCCATTATAATAAAAAAAAAAAATAATTATCACAAAGCCATGACACCATAGAATCATGCATTCTTGATTGTTGGTGGTTTTCCCTGTTGGAAAGGGGTAAAACGTTTTACTGTTGATCATCAGTGGCAGTGCAAGCTTAGTTTCTCTCTTAAAATGATATGGTTATATGGAGTATAGTGCGTGTGTGAGAGAGATCATTGCGCACTTACTCAGACACTTGATATCTGAGATAAATAACCTAACATAACCTGATGTCTGAAAAAATAACCAGCTCAGCTCTCAGAACATAGTAAGTGTATTTATACTCCACACTATAATTTGTTGTTTTCCTCCATAGAACTCCATATAAAAGTAGGAAACTTTTTTGCACAGGCCTATCTAAAGGGTTAATGGTGCCAAATAATGACCAACATTTTTAATTAAAATGTAAAAGTTTTACCTCTTCCTAACAGGGAAAAACACCAACAATCAAGAACGCATGATTATATGGTGTCAGGCTATGCAATACCTGTGTCAATGGGGCAAAAACAGCCACGAACATAACAAAAGGGTAGTAAATTTGAACTGTAAACAAGGGTTAATAAGGTCAAAATGAGGAAAAGAACTTTGTTTTAATTTCCAATTAGATGCACGATTGTCGGTATTCATCAGAAAGAAGTCTGGTCGTGGCCCCAGGCGGAGACCTCACCCTCCCAGTAAAATGATACACCAGGAAACATCTCTTTCAGTTACCAAAGAGGTGAACAATACTCCACTGGCCACTCAATGACATTCCAGATAAGACAATAAACAAAAGTTACTCAGCTGATGTACAATGCTTTTTATATTAGAATAACAACTTGCACATATCATATCAGTTAAAATTAGTCCTTTTTAAAATAATGAATCAATAAATGCACACTAATGATAGAAGGCAAGCCTTTTTTCTTCGCTTTTGTGCGCATACACAACACACGCTACTTATAACGTTACTTACCTAGTTACTTCTATAAACCAATTATGGCTGCCGGTGAGGAAGCTTGGGGAAAATGAATAATTAACAGTAATATTAGGTGCACTGAACTGCGATTATGCAAGAGCAAACGAGTTAAAGCTGCTCCATATTCGCTAAGAAAACATAAATTACAAATATTTCGCTTGCTAAACAAGTTTTAAAAAGACGTATGAGGCCTACCTGTTATTTATACCTTCTTTTTAATGGTGTTATCAACAGATCAGCGCTGGACGACCGCAGTGTGTTTGAGCAATAAGCTTCCGCAGGTACTGGGTGTAACAGCTTTCACAGGTTTGCCTCATTTGCATATGAAGCCTCTCCTTCGTCTTTGGAGGATGATTTCTTCAATAGTGTAGAGTGTGGGGTTTCATATTAAATAACACTGTAACGCGTTGAACAACGTGTTTGTCTAATTATCCCTATACATATAACTATATAAGGGAGCCTTGGGTAAATCAAATTCATTAAGCTGCTAAAATGCACACGAAAATGTACAAAAACATTTAAAAGCTATTTTTAAAATTAATGCATTTAATTATAATCCTTTGATAGTGAAATGAAGATTATTTTCCTATCGTTTCTCGAGGAAACGTTGTTAATCTGGTGTGTGTATGTGTGGTGCCATGATATATGCCATTATGGGTTTGCTTTATATGCAATGAGTATGTCTTATTTCTCCCCATTCCTAATATATTGCATGAAACAGCTCAAATGCAGATATAATATGCGGAGTAATAAAACCATTATCCTGGCTGACAAATACTGCATTTAATACATGTAAGGTGTTTTAAGGCGGTTCATTCCGCTGTGGCGACCCCAGATTAATAAAGGGACTAAGCCGAAAAGAAAATGAATGAATAATGTGTTTTAAATTTATAACGTAAAATTGTGTGGGACCTTTGCCTTGACTTGAGATTTATGAAAAAGTATCATTTCTGGCTTTCTAAAAAAATCCCTCCTTCTAAAAATAAGAAACAGAAAGAATAAAAGGGTTTATTACAATAAATGAGGCGATGTGGTTGCGCAGTGGGTAGCACAATCGCCTCACAGCAAGAAGGTCGCTGGTTTGAGCCTCGGCTGGATCAGTTGGCATTTCTGTGTGGAGTTTGCATGTTCTCCCTGTGTTCGTGTGGGTTTCCTCCGGGTGCTCCGGTTTCCCCCACAAGTCCAAAGACATGCGCTATAGGTGAATTGGGTAAGCTAAAATTGTCCGTAGTGTATGTGTGTGAATGAGTGTGTATGGATGTTTCCTAGTGATTGGTTGCAGCTGGAAGGGCATCCGCCGCGTAAAACATATGCTGGATAAATTGGCGGTTCATTCCCCCCAGATTAATAAAGGGACTAAGCCGAAATGAAAATGAATTAATGAATGAATGTTTACATATCATGTTTATGAATTTATTAATTGAATTTGTGTATTTACAAATCGTGTTTTGTATTTGCGAATTGGATTTTGTAAACGTGAATTGTGTTGTGGATGTTATATTTTGTAAATGTATTATTTTTGAGACTGATCTGGCTCCATATACAAATAGTATTAAACCAGCCTCAAATCTCCGAGTACTCTGTACTCGTGCAAGTACGCAGAAAGGGTGTTTAGTTTTAAGTATGGGGAAGACTGCTTCCGGTTTCTGGTCACATAAA
>CAIGQW010054063.1:2675457-2687224 GCA_903798125.1 Danio choprae | reverse complement strand
GTCAGGCTCTTTTATCCCAGCCGGTTCCCAAAAGAAGAAAAGGCACTGAGAAAGTTGAAAAGGAAGAACAAGTTTTATGAAAGGATTGGTGAGTGATTTTACCTCTTTTCTAGATGTTGATTGTGTCTAAGGTCATCATCCTTCTGTAGTGTTTAAACAGTATGTGAGTTTTTAGTTCTGAGTTCCACGTATATTTTTACATATGTGCATTGAAAAGATCCTCCATCCAAAATGTAAAGCTTTATCACAATTTACTAACTTTCATGCTATCCCAGATGTTTATTATGACCATCATCATGTTTTAGAATGAACTGAAATTTTTACATTATTCCATCATGGTTACCTAATACAATATGCAAATTAATTGATCCCTTCAACCAGGGCCAACCCAAGCCTTCAGGGGGCTCCTAAGCAGAAATTTATTTGGGGACCCCTCTGCACTACCAATATGTCAAATTATTATCAGTCCTTGACTATTCAGACACTATAAATCTAGAAGTCCCATTATCAATTTTGTTTGCTATAGCTGAGTTGCTTACATCATACCAATGTTTTTGTGTAAGACTGAGGGGTTTATTCATACATTATCCCAATTATTACACAGCTGTCTGCCACTAAACTACTAGACGCAAAACATTGATCTGAGCTGTGTGCAAGATACATCATCTAGATGCACTGGGATGCATCGTCAATGATGTATCCTAGGGTCACTAGGTGTTTCGGGTCTTTCAACATCAGACACCCTCGCCCAGGTGACCTAGCTGAGGTTGTTCCAGCTTGCGTCCCAGTAGACATCACCCATGGATCAGCCCTTTTTAATTATACCAATCTTGTGGCTTTCTCTGCAGCTTTACAAACAGACTTAATGGCCCTCTTCTTAGGTACTACTGCTAGGCCTAGTTGGTTGAAGACTTTACGAAGTGAATGCCCTGCAAATTCTCTCTTTTCAAATTGCCTCTTCCATCCGCTCTTCCCAGGGTACTGTGAGTTCAAGCATAATCAACTGTCTTGTTGCCTCAGAAATGATAACTATGTGCTGTGGGATCTTTAACTGCTTCCCCAGGTCGACTTGCAACTGCCAGTTGACAGTCAGTCCTCCTTTTTGGGGCAAAATGGTACCTACCAGAGATGATGGCATTGCATATGCCTTCTGCCACCTCCTTCAGTACTTCAGTCATGTCGCCAGTGCCCTTCCGCCAGGACCTTTGGACAGCTGCTCAATAGGTGTTGTAATGGTCCCCTACTAGAGCATAACTGGCATGCTGGAGTCTCAATCTTGCCCCACACGTGAAGGTTGGCTGGACTAGTAGGGATGCACCGATACCATTTTTTGGAAACGATCCCGATACCAAAATTCTGAGTATCAACCGATACAGATCCGATCCCGATACTGTGCTGCTGTTTTAAAAAAAAAAAATTTAAGCACAATACAGTTTCTATACTTCTGGTGATAAACTCAAATGATATATTTCTTTATTAAAAATAACAGACCTATAGGCCTACTGTATATGACAGACGGCACAATCTAGCTAAAACATGATGTGTGCTGTAAACTATGCTACATTATTTGAGCATTCGTTAGACATTGATCTGTTGTGGTCCTTATGTTTCCTTATGTTTTTTGACCCTAATCGTTGGTAAAATAACCAGCATTTTAGCAAAGCCTGATATTTTCCTGCAAGTTTGACGTAGACTAAACTAAACTGTCTGAGGCCAGTTTTACTTAATAAACATTCCCTTTTCTGTTAATGACCATCCATATTGCGCCCGTCAGTTTTAATTTTATTAATTTAATCAACTACTTTGACCACAATGAGCCAGGCTTTACAAGCTATTCGCAGCACTGAAGGTATTCCTCTGGGAAGAATAAACTTAGTCGGAAGGATGAGAGAACAAACTCTTTGTGAGAACATTTTACAGAGCAGCGCACGTAGTATGTGTGCAGCCAGTGCGTGAATGCAGCGTTTGATGCATCACTGAGACACAGCGCACAGCCCTCCGGTATCTGCGGACACTTTCAAAGCACAAAGGGAAGAAATGAGTGCGTTGAGGATCTGTCCAATGTATTATTAAGCCTTTTGTTATTTAAAGTTTCAGGTAGGCCTACTTTGTGTGTGAAGAGCAGGTAATAACCCTCTCAACTCCAGTATTGCGAATGCGATCTGCTGATCTAACAGACACAGCGCAACATGATTTAGAGACAGCAATGAACTCCTTGCTGCAGGTCAAAATTAACCCATTTAATGCAAAACTAAATGCAATTCTCCACTCATTACTTATATTAACAGGAACAAATAGTCTTGGAGAAAGTTTTTCATGTTGTCATGAACGCGACATGCAGTTTGAACTGTGAATGAATGGAGAATGATTGACAGGCGCGGCGGGAAGCGCTGAACTGAACATGAATTTAACCTCTTGAATATTCATCTGTACTTCACATTAAACTATAGAATGGCTTCAGAACATTTGGAATATAGTAGACATACATGACATCTTTCTAGTCCCTTATAATAGGCTACCTTCATGGCTTTTGTTGGGTTATAAATGACACAGAATATAACACATGCGCAAGATCTGATACAAGCTGACCGATACCAGATCCAGCAAAAATATTTGAGCCCAGTATCGAGATCGGTGCAACCTGTTATGGAAATTAATCTTTATACCCTTATATGCATTTTCTAATCTGTTCTTCTTTCCTTTTTCTATGTCTACATTACACAGTTAAGCTATGTGTGACCACTTTGGCACCTTTTTATCATAAGACAAGATTGTACTCCCTGTATGGTGAACTATGACCTGCACAGCCGTGTGGGAGATGGGATAGAAATATAGACAACTCAAAGAGAATCATGAGTGTTAAGATAAATGTGACGTGATTCACTTGCTATGTCACCTATGGCCTTGTGGGCTTTAGAGGGAAGAAACTAGATAAAAAGGCAACACACTCTTCTTTGAGTGTCGCACTCTGCAGGAACCTGTGTTACTGTATGACTGTCTGACCTTCTTTGCAAAGAATAAAACTTTAAAAGACATCTTGGGTAAGACTTTGTCTTCTTTACCATGGAGAGAGCCTCCTTAAAGAAAATAGCCACAACAAACCCTACTTGGTAGCTATAATAATTTAAGAAAAATGGCTGGATGCAGCCTACTATAATCTACTTATTATTTTAAATAGGGGTTCAAGCACAAAGCTTGAATTAATATAAACACCAATGCAATCCAATAATTTATGAAATTAATTTTAATATTAATGTAATGACAGGTTTCCCTAAAAAAATTTGTGAACAAAATAAATTGTCTAAATTTTAAGCTTGAATGTGCCTAAGCTAAATATTTTGTTACTAAACTGATATTTATTTTTTTAAATAAAGGTTTGCAATTTAATGGTTTGTAATTAGCCTTTGGTGGTTATTTTAGTGTGAAAACAAAATTTAAAAGGTAATCTCAAAATAATATAAAATGAGTTGATTTAAAATATTGATGTCAGCTAATTACCATCGTCGATTTATATCAACAAATTCTGGCATCCTTAATGACATGTCTGAAGCAAATCACACACTACTGTGCCATGTCTGTGATAACTAGAGGTATTGCACACCAGATGAGCACTTTCAATATGTTAATATAAAGTTATTTTATATGAATAAAGCAAATGCCATGAAAGAATATTGAACAGTGTCCTTGCTGGCCGAAGAATAGGTGACGAAACACGGTAGTCCAGAGTGCGACAGGCTTTACACTTTTTATTTTATAAACGGCAGATGGTCCTCGTAGCAGAATGAAAAACAAACATATTTACATTTTAAAGGTCCTACATGAGTAAGTTTATATAGGCCTAATAAATGTATTAAATTTTATAATTAAATATTGGCATATTTTTAATGGTGCTCAACATATAGTTTAATAATCTATGTATAAATGTTTTTTTTTATTCCCCCCCCCCCAAATATATATATATTACATTCTTATATGTATTATATATATATTATAGTATTATTATAGTATTATATATATTATAGTATTATTATAGTATTATTTTAAAGTCAGTTAAACTGCTGAAACTGCTTAAATAAAGTCGTTTTATGCAAATTTGTGGCCCTTCACATTTTATGTGGCTT
The DNA here is from genome assembly GCA_903798125.1 of Danio choprae. Taxonomy (NCBI): domain Eukaryota; kingdom Metazoa; phylum Chordata; class Actinopteri; order Cypriniformes; family Danionidae; genus Danio; species Danio choprae. Next base: position 2,683,103 of record CAIGQW010054063.1, on the reverse strand, counting down.
AAATGTGGCCCCCTTGGCCTCTGTGCTTGAGTACCCCTGCATTAAACTAAAACACAAGATACAGTTAAACAGACTTTGTGTCTTCATAATCTATTTTTCTTTAATGATATGAGATAATGTACTCCAACCAAGCCTGGCATGACTAATAGAGTATAACATCTGTGTAATGCTTATTTTCTAAGGTTGTTTTACACTCACAGGATTTAGTGAAGTATCTCCTAATAAAGACTTGAGTGCATATTGAACATTATAAAGAAACTATGCTAAAAAATTATACATATTTGTTGATAAATGAAGCTGTTCATCTTTTTTCTAAATCAAAATTGAACAGCGGATGGAATTCCCAGGCTCTGTAATGATGTTTACTCCCGTGGAATGCAGATCTTTGATGACAGACACTATAAGGGAAAGTAGGAAAAATATTATTAACATAGATCATATTATAGTTCTGCTCTACATGGTCTGTGCTTAACCTCGTGATTTCTTCCTTTTTATCCAAAGTTTTACTGTAGAAGAAGAAAAATCACTGATTAAGTATTATAAACGATATGGTCCGAACTGGAAAAAGATTTCTGAAAAGACGGATCGAAGTTATTTCTCCCTTAAGAAACGGTTTGCAGACATTAGTAAGTCTATTGAGCTTCTTCTCGCAATTTTCAACTGTCAGTTGCAGCTTATTTTATATCTCTATACACCTTTACAGTTTTATAATTCTACACTTTTTAATATCTCCTCATTATTCATCACACAGGTAAAAGAAGAGGACCGTGGACTACAAAGGAGGTGCAGAGGCTTTTAAGGGCTGTGCGAGACCATGTTGTTTCTGTGCTGAAGTCTGCAAACCCTAATAAAAGGAAACCAAAAAGAGTCAGTAGAGAAATACTATACCAAAAATTACCCTGGACCAAAATTACCAAGCAGGTAAAAACCCGAAGTTGGCTAAAGTGCAGACAAAAATGGTGAGAGAGCACTTTTATATTGTGGAGTTGTTTTCATGCATTTTATAAGATTTTTCTCTTCATATGATCAACATTCTCCTGATTTTTCTCCTTTACCCCTAAGGATGTCTATACTCGCTGCACGGATGTCCTCAGGGACCACATTTAAAGGAAGGAAAGCTCAGGAGGCCAAAATCAAACTCATTAAAGCGTAAGAGATCTTGTTTTTACATGCTTGTATTGCTTGCGTTATCTTAACTCGTTTTTCTCTGCCTGAATTGTACGTCAAAATTGTAATAATGTTGTTATAATGATCTTTTGACACAGAATGTATGAAATGCAAGTGGAGGATGTTGTGGATGTTCACTGGGAGGATCTCACATCTGTTTTTGGGTGAGAATTATTTGCCAAGTACATCTGGGACAATATATCCATTATTTTCAGGCAGAATTTGTCCAATTCTCTTTCATATTCATTTTTAAAGAAACACTCCATCTTTTTTTGAAAATAGGCTCATTTTGCAAATCCTGTTAATCAGTTGAATTTTACCTTTTTAAAATCTATTCGGTCAATCTTCATGTCTGGCAGGTGCACTTTTTAGCTTTGCTTAGCATAGATAATTAAATCGCATTAGACCGATTGCATCTCGCTCAAAAATAAAGAGTTTTGAAAATGTTCCTATTTAAAGCTTGACTCTTCTATAGTTACATTGTGTTCTAAGTCCTATGAAAAATTAACTGTTGCTATTTTCTACGCATACATGGCTAGAAACTACACTCTCATTCTACAATAAGAATCAAGTTTACTTTGCAGTCGTAATATTTTGAAGAATTTTAGAAACCGGTAACTATTGACTGAAATAGTAAGAAAAACAAATACCATAGAAGTCAGTGGTCACTGGTTTCCAACATTTTTCCAAATATCATTTTTTTGTGTTCAACAGAAAAAAGGTGACAAAGTAAGTGAACAAGGGAGGAGTTTCAGGCATGGAAACGAATAACTTCAGGGCTATACGGCGTCAAATGAATCAACACTTGAAAATGACTGCCTGTCAGGCACTATTAAAGGGATAGTTCACCCAAAAACTATCGTCATTTACTCGCCTTTACTTGTTCCAGACCTGTTTACTTTCCTGTGTTGAATGCAAAAGATCTTTTGAAGAAAACTGGAATTCTGTAACCATTAACTTCCATAGTATTTGTTTTTCTTGCTATGGAAGTCAATCTTTACAGGTTTTCAGCATTCTTTCAGCCTTTTTAATGGTGAGAAATAGTTTGATCTGATTTGTATCTTAGACAATGATACTTTGATAATATAAATCTACACGTGACCACCCCTATAATGGTTCATAGCATTGTTAATGCATGGTCATGGCCAGCAGTCTGTGTGGGAAAGTATTCAGTCGAAAGCACAGATCACACTCATTATCCCTCAAAACACTGAAAACGATCAATTTATTTTAGAATTGAGTTAAAATTATCAATTTTGTTCACTGAAGCATGTATTACACAAACTAACATTACCGAACAAAGTTGACCCCCAATAGTCAATGTAAATGTGCACACTCTCTTTTGCAAAACATTGGCCACATTAAGACCATCACTTTGCACATGTATACGTACATACATATGTAAAATGATGCATGCATATTTCGTAAACATTGGAACATTCTGAACAGTTGGTGAAATATGATATGGAGGATATCATGTAGACATTGCTTGATTCGTAATAACAGATATCTTCAGCTGAGTTAAATTAAGTAGTGGCTAATTGCATCTGAGCACAGTTAAGTTACTTTATTCCAATTCCCAGAAAGTAACTGTAATGCTGCACCTGCTTGTTCAGGCATAATAATGCAGCTGCTGGTGTAAACATGCTTGGCGTCTCATCTTTGTCCTCTTTGTCTCATAGGGATGTCCCTCCAGCATATGCTCAATCAAAGTGGCACCAGCTTAAAGTCTACTATGTGCCAGATTGGAAAAACAAGTGTTTTGGAGGTTGGTGTTTTCTTTTATAGATGGACCACTGCTCACTTTTGTTCTCCATAGTACACTCTATAGATGGACACTCAAGTAGCAAAATATCTAATCAAATAATAGTTTTAAACAGTTTTGTAAACAACTGGAAATCTCAGGACACTTGCAAACATTTCTGGTGTACAATAATTAAAGAAATCTAATCTAGTTTAAATTGCCTGCTTATATTGCATGTCTGTGTCGTGTTTTCTTTCAGACATTGTTGACTTTCTCTATGAGAATGTTTTGCCAGGTCTGGTGAAAGAGTGCGAAGATCTTGATGATGATGATGATGAACTTAAGGTTGATCAGATGCAAAGTTTCCGGCTAGCAGATATTTTTCAGGACATTAATGAGGATGAATGCTGTGACAGTGATGAAGAGACTGGCCAGCAGGAGAAACACAGCTCTACTTGACTGCAGTCAGTCGAAATATTTTAATGTTTTAAAGAACAGACATGCTCAGGTTGTGCATAGTTGGCTTTTTATTCTTGTTTTTTAATGAATTGGGCAGTAAGTAAACTGCATTTTTATTGCATTTTTAAAGGTTTTATGGACATGAAATATGTTTGGTTTGTTTAACAATTGTTTTTACATTCTTGACAACATGGAATCTCACAAGGAATTGTCCTGTCTTGTAAGACCATGCTTGGAGGATGGCTGTCCATTTTGTTCTTAAGCCTTTCAGAGTTGTGATACTCTGCTTTTCTTTCAAGAGGACTCCAGAACACCTTTTTTCATACAGGGATATCTAGTTTTGTATTTTGTCTTCCTTGAATAATATAAACCGTAATTTGAAGTTTTTACTTGTGTTATCTTTTACTAATATTTAAATTTGTTTGATGATTCAAAACCTTAAATGAACAGAAGGGTAAGAGTGAAAATCACATCATCCACGCTGATCCTTAACACTGGTGTTTTAGAGTATGCCTTATTTTGTATTCTGTATAACAACAGACCAATTGTTTTATTAATAACTGTAGAGAGTGGCAGCACTGCATAATGCATATTAATTCATTCATTCATTTTCCTTCGGCTTAGTCCCTTTATTAATCAGGGGACGCCACAGCGGAATTAACCGCCAACTTATCCAGCTTGTGTTTTACACAACGGATGCCTTTCCAGCCACAACACCGCACTAGGAACACCCATACACTCTTGCATTCCCTCCCATTTACACCACAGCCAATTTAGTTTATTCAATTCACCTATAGCGCATGTCTTTGGACTGTGGGGGAAACCGGAGCACCTGGAGGAAACCCACGCCAACACAGGGAGAACATGCAAACTCCACACAGAAATGCCAACTGACCCAGCCGGGACTCAAACCACTGACCTTCTTGCTGTGAGGTGACAGCGCTACCCACCGTGTCGCCCCTCTACATTATTATTTTATTATTCAAATGGCCAAATTCTGACTGAGGGAGGTTGAATGTGCTGGCCAATTTGTTATTTGTCTAATAAATGACAATAGGCAACAGTTTTCATTTTAAAACTTTTAACAGATTCCTATTTTTTGGTACATCAAAAAGTGTGGTTATGATGACCATCTGACAAGCTAATCAAGCAAAAAAATGGTGCTTAAAATGTCAATAAAATGCAGTATTTAAACTTCATATTTAAATAGAAAATGAGGCAAATAACCAAAAACATCTGCCTTATGAGAAAAAAAGAAACTATCCCTATCACCAGGTTGTCTATGGCAGGGGTTCCCAAACCTTTTAGCCCGCGACCCCCAAAATAACAAAGCCAATGACTCGTGACCCCCACATTCCTAGGTGGTGGTTGTAAATATACAAACATTGCACACAAAACAAAAGGCCTATATAAACACAAGCATATTAACAACACAAAAACAGTCTAAATAATTATATAATTTTTATAGTCATTTATTAATTTGTTTAATATTAACCTTACCTCACCTAATGAGACTGGTGGGCACAACGTTTTCAGCACAAGTCTATTATTGGTTTAATTTTGGAGACCGCCACTCAGAGATCATCTTCAATGTTCAGTTGTGGACTGTATTTATTTTTAGTGTATTTGATTGGCATAAAGTTTAACCCGGTGGTGCTATAAAATCAATCTGCTGCAGCTGACGCTATTGCTGTATTGTTAATCTAACGTAAACACACAATCCTATAAAAATGATAATTGAAAGGCTGATGGCTTTTCATTTGCATGTTGTTTTTTTATGCAACTATTAACTACTATTTTTTTTATCTTCTGTGTGTTATGGATAAAATATTGTAATTCTAATAGTTTAATAAAAATTTATAATAAAAATAAAATAATTGACTTTTGGAAATTACCAAGCGACCCCCCCACGGGGTCCCAACCTCCACTTTGGAAATAACTGGTCTACGGGCCTGGTTTAGATTTTATTTTATTTTTTGACAACAAAGACAGAATTATACAGTAATATACAAAAATATCTGCCAGAGTGTACTTGAATACAATCAGTAATTCAAAATCTTATATTCCTTAAGAATATTTTAAGTCGTCTTTGCTTTTTTTATTAACAATGTTCTCCAAACATTGCTGCATTGTGCAGTAGTCCCTAGTCTCTTCAAGGAAATGAACAAAATTTGTCTTTGATCCAGTCTATTTTTTTTATGTACAGGTATGTGCCAAAAAATTAGATTATCAAAGTCAATTTAGGGCCTCACGGTGGCGCAGTGGATAGCACGTTTGCCTCACAGCAAGAAGGTCGCTGGTTCGAGCCTCGGCTGGGTCAGTTGGCGTTTCTGTGTGGAGTTTGCATGTTCTCCCCGTGTTGGCGTGGGTTTCCTCCGGGTGCTCCGGTTTCCCCCACAAGTCCAAAGACATGCGGTACAGGTTAATTGGGTAAGCTAAATTGTCCGTAGTGTATGAGTGTGAATGGGTGTGTATGGATGTTTCCCAGAGATGGGTTGCAGCTGGAAGGGCATCCGCTGCGTAAAACATATGCTGGATAAGTTGGCGGTTCATTCCGCTGTGGCGACCCCAGATTAATAAAGGGACTAAGCCGAAATGAAAATGAATGAATGAATGAAAGTCAATTTATTTTAATAATTTGTTTCAAAAAGTGAAACTTGTGTGTTATATTAGGTGTCAGAGCATTAAGAACCACCACAAACAGACGTCTGCATGACATGGGCTACAGCTGTAGAACTCCATGTGTCAAGCCACTCCTGAACCAAAAACAACGTTAGAAGCGTCTGTGCTGGGCTAAAGAGAAAAAGTACTGGTCTGATGCCCAGTGTTCAGATGAAAGCAAATTTTGCATTTCATTTGGAAATCAAGATCCCAGAGTCTGGAGGAAGAGCGGAGAGACACAAAAGTCAAGCTGCTTAAAGTCCAGTGTGAAGTTTCCACAGTCCGTGATGGTTTGGAGAGCCATATCATATACTGGTGTGGGTCCATTGTCTTTTATCAAGTCCACAGTCAACGCAGCTCTATACCAGGACATTTTAGAGCACTTTTTGAAAAGGATGATTTTATTTTCCAAAATAAAAAGCTCCCAGTACCTGGTTTAAGGACCAAGGTATCCCTGTTCTTAATTGGCCAGGAACTCACCTGACTTAAACCCAATTGAAAATATATGGCTATTGTCAAGAGGAAGACGAGAGAACAGAGACCCTGAAATGAAGACGAGCTGAAGGCCGATATCAAAGCAACTTGGGCTACTATAACACCTCAACTGTGTCAAAGGCTTATTGTCCCCATGCCACGCCGCCTTGATGCTGTAATTAGGGCAAAACGATGCCCAACAAAGTACTGAGGACATAATAGAGTACATTAACACACTTTTCAGAAGGCCAACGTGTTTAAGATCCTTTTTTATTGGTCACATGAAATAATCTAATTTTGTAAAAAGCTGGATTTGTTTTTTTTTCTTTTCATATTTAATCCATAATCATTAGAATTGAAACAAATGAAGGCTTTAAATATTTCACTTTGTGTGCAGTGAACTAATATAACACACAAGTTTCCCTTTTTGAAACAAATTATTGAAATAAATTGAATTTCCCTCGATATTTAAATTTTTATACCTGTACATGAAATTTTCCCAAAATAATAAAAGTTGTACTTGGAAGGTAAATTTGTTGCATGTATTGACCTAATAAATGCAAATATCAAAATTTTGTAACTTGAATACAACATTTGTTTTCCTTCTATGAAAATTGTCCGTGTATATCGTGTATATACAATCACAAAACATATGGACAATAGATTCCTTTTCCATGCAACAAAAATCACAGGAATAACCAATATCCAAATTAAATCTCTCTAAAACCTCTTAAACTGGATATATACAATGTTCTTCTGTCATATCTGTGTAATGACTCTCCTGGCCGAATGGTGGCAGTATAGTTGCTGTGTCGCTGAGAAGATCGCAGATTGTAGACTCGCATATATGAAAAGTGGAGGAAAAGTGCGCTTAGTAAACATTCCGTTAAAAAATCTGGTATAGAATTATTCTCTCTATATACGTGTTTGTAATTTATATTGTTCCTGTTGTAATGTGTTTGTTGTGATTGTGTTATTAGCATATGCGCGATACGCGTGCAAGACTGAAGGGAGTCGTCAGGAGTTGGGTTTTGTGTTTGTATCGTCATGAGAAAGAGAAGTAAAACTACAGAGCAGCATGATGAGCTCGCTGAAAGTACACAAGAACAGACTGAGAAACGCCGTGAAAAGAAGGAGAAGA
>CAIGQW010054063.1:2639190-2675057 GCA_903798125.1 Danio choprae | reverse complement strand
ATATATATCAATAAAATAGAATAAAAAGATCAGAATAAACTGTACATTCAACAATCAACATTTTAGGATAAAACAGTAATAAAAACAATAAAAATCAGTATATTTACAATGATTCATTTATAATAATCTAGATGTGTGTGTGCGTGTGTGTGTGTGTGTGTTTGCAAGCGCATCACTGATGTTGTTCTCTCTCTCTCTCTCTCTCTCTCTCTCTCTATATATATATATATATATATAGTAAGTAATAAGTAAACTCTTGATATTTAAAAACTGAGAATTGTTGCAAATAAATACATGTGAGAATAAGCAGGAACAGGGATATGCTTTCATTCTATTGTGGACCAATGATTATGTAAACATACAGTGCTCAGCATAAATGAGTACAGCCCATTCCAAAAATGAATATTTTATCCATTAGGGACTATGAATTTAATGTATATGCACAAATATGATATTGTAAAGCATCCTATAGATAAGAGAGATTTTGAAGGGTGCGTTAATATATGCTCAGCGCTGTATAAAGCATTATTGTTTTTATTGCTTGACTGCTGACAAAATATATTTTATCATTTATTTTATCTTTATATTTATTTTAAAGAGTTCTACACTTTTTCAGCTGAGAGAAACACTGCGGTGTTGATATTAAAAGTGAGTGCTCTTTTTAAATTGGGTATCGTATTGAAGTCGAATGTTGATATTTTCACATTTATAAAGCAGCATATTTATGAATATAAATGTAATAGTATAATATTAAGCACATAAATATACATAAATACTCACATAAATATACTGCGCATTGGGTAGCGTTGTCGCCTCACAGCAAGAAGGTCACTGGTACGAGCCTCGGCTGGGTCAGTTGGCATTTCTGTGTGGAGTTTGCATGTTCTCCCTGTGTTCGCGTGGGTTTTTTACGGGTGCTCCGGTTTCCCCACAAGTCCATTAGACATGCGGTATAGGTGAATTGGGTAAGCTAAATTGTCCATAGTGTATGTGTGTAAATGAGTGTTTCCCAGTGATGGGTTGCAGCTGGAAGGGCATCCGCTGCGTAAAACATATCTGTCCATGAAAAAGTTATGTTTTGCCTTTTACTCTTATGTCACAGGGATTGCACTGAGACATGGAAGATTTTCTGAAGCAGAAAATAAGAGGTTAAGACAGAACGTGAGCAACTTTCTGGCTCTCACACAAGTTAAAGATGCTATCATGCTCTTTCATCCCAAACGGTTGCCAAACAAAGCAAAGAAACTGGCAAAGTTAAAAAGGAAGTACAGGTTTTTTGAAAGGATTGGTGAGTGTTTTTACTACTTCTCTTGTGTGTAAGGTTATCATCCTTCTGTTTAGTTTAAACACAATATGTTAGATGGGTAGTAGAATTTCGAATTTCAAGTGATCTAAAAAGACAAAATTTGCAACAATATTTGTGTGTATAAAGACATTTAGAGATTTAGAGCAATAAAATGTGCATTCTAGTCTGTACTAGTCTAATACACTATTATGGAAATTCACTCACCGGCCACTTTATTAGGTACACCTGTCCTACTGCTCGTTAACACAAATTTCTAATTAGCCAATCACATGGCAGCAACTCGATGCATTTAGGCATGCAGATATGGTCAAGACGATTTGCTGTAGTTCAAATCGAGCATCAGAATGGGGAGAAAGGTGATTTAAGTGACTTTAAACGTGGCATGGTTGTTGGTGCCAGACGGGCTGGTCTGAGTATTTCAGAAACTGCTGATCTACTGGGATTTTAACGCACAAACATCTCTAGGGTTTACAGATAATGATTCGAAAAAGAGAAAATATCCAGTGAGGGGCAGTTCTGTGGGCGCAAATTCCTTGTTGATGCCAGAGGTCAGAGGAGAATAGCCAAACTGGTTCGAGCTGATAGAAAGGCAACAGTAACTCAAATAACCACTCGTTACAACCAAGGTATGCAGAAGAGCATCTCTGAACGCACAACACATCGAACCTTGAGACGGATGGGCTACAGCAGCAGAAGACCACACCAGCTGCCTCTTCTTTCAGCTAAGAACAGGAAACTGAGGATACAATTTGCACAAGCTTACCAAAATTGGACATTAGAAGATTGGAAAAATGTTGCCTGGTCTGATGAGTTTCGATTTCTGCTGCGATATTTGGATGGTAGGGTCAAAATTTGGCATCAACAACATGAAAGCATGGATCCATCCTGCCTTGTATCAACAGTTTAGGCTGCTGGTGGTGGTGTAATGGTGTGAGGGATATTTTGTTTGGCACACTTTAGCCCCATTAGTACCAATTGAGCATCGTGTCAACTCCACAGCCTACCTGAGTATTGTTGCTGACCATGTAAATCCCTTTATGACCCCAGTGTACCCATCTTCTGATGGCTACTTTCAGCAGAATAACATGATGATGAGTTCACTGTACTCAAATGGCCTCCACAGTTACCAGATCTCAATCCAAAAGAGCACCTTTATGATGTGGTGGAACAAGAGATTCGCATTATGGATGTGCAGCTGACAGATCTGCAGCAACTGTGTGATGCTATCATGTTAATATGGACCAAAATCTCAGAGAAATATTTCCAGTGCCTTGTTAAATCTATGCCTCGAGGCATTAAGGCAGTTCTGAAGGCAAAAGGGGTTCCAACCCGGTACTAGTTAGATGTACCTAATAAAGTGGCTGGTATAATAAAGTGTATAATTGCTTTGCTATTTGTTCACAATATTGGTACGCAAGTAAAACCAAGCTGCTTTTTATTCTGTATTCTCACTATAAATCAGATGGGCTATTACCAGTCTTATAAATTAAGTAGCCTCATAATAAACATTCAGAGCACACTTTTTGTCACATTTAGTTTATTTTAAAATGAAACAAATGTCTAAAAATGAATACTAAGTCATTTGTGTTCATTGACAGCTATTTGAACAAGGGATCATGCAATGGTACAGACTGCTCACTGTTTGGTTTGTATCATGGTTTTAGGGTCACTGTTTCAGTACGGAAAACAGGACAGTCAAAAAGAAAAGAAAATCAGTCTGCAATGAAAAAAGAAGTGAATAAATATAGCAAAGATACTACTAAAATAAACAGTGCTGTTAAAGTACATAAGTGATTTAGTGAGTAATCTATCCATAACTGCTCCTAAGTTATGTGTTGTGAATAAAACAGTGGCAAAAGTTTAATTCTGTCCAACAAATGTTACAGACAAAGATGTATTTAGAGTTGTATATTAATGGTTTAATGTATATGAAAACAGTGGCAGGAATTAATATCAACAGATGAGTTTTGTTTAAAAGTTTATTATGAGCTAAGTGATATGACATGATGCATAAACATGCATTAAACACTTATTCTCAGCACTTTACATGTGTCTATATTGAGTGAATATTGAATATTTTATATATAATATGAATTTTATAATAAGAAAATATGCTGAAAATGTGAAATTTTGTTGCTTAATGAAGCTGTTCATCTTTTTTCTAAATAAAAATTGAACAGCAGAAGGAATTCCCAGGCGTTGTCATGATGTTTTCAATCGTGGAACGAAGATTTATGATGATAAAAACTATAAGGGAAAGTAAGAAGAATATTATTTACATAGATCATATTATGGTTCTCTGCTTTAAATTTTGTTCTGTGCTTAGCCTCAGCGATTTCTTCCTTTTCTTAAAAGTTTTACTAAAGAAGAAGACAAATTACTGCTAAAGTATCATACACGATATGGCAAGGACTGGCAAAAGATTTCTGAAAAGACAGATCGAAGTTCTTACTCCCTTGAGAAGCGGTTTGCACACCTTAGTAAGTCTATTTCATTGAGTTTCTTCTCACATTTTCCAACTATGCTGTCAATTGCAGGTTATTGACAGAAAGTCGTTTTTATATTTCATCATTATTCATCATACAGGTAAAATAAGTGGACCGTGGAGTACAAAGGAGGTGCAGAGACTTTTAAGGGCTGTGCGAGAGCATGTTGTATCTGTGCTGAAATCTGCAAACCCTAATAAAAAGAAACCGAAAAGAGTCAGTAGAGAAATACTGTACCAAACATTACCCTGGTCCAAAATTGCTGAGAAGGTAAAAACTCGATGTTGGACCAAATGCAGAGATAAATGGTGAGAGAGCACTTTTATATTGTGTTGTTGTTCTGATTTTGTTCTGATTTTTCTCTTTTACCTCTAAGGATGTCCATACTTGCTGTGCGGATGTCTTCAGGATTTACATTTAAAGGAAGGACAGCTCAGGAGGCCAAAATCAGACTCATTAAAGCGTAAGAGATCTTGTTTTACATGCTTGTATTGCTTGCGTTATCTTAACATTCTTTGCCTGAATTGTACTTTTTTTTTTTAAATTCTGTTGACACAGAATGTATGAAATGCATGTGGAGGATGTTGTGGATGTTGACTGGGAGGATGTCACAGCTGTTTTTGGGTGAGAATTATTTGTTAAATATATCTTGGAGAAATATATCCATTAATCTCAGGCAGAATCTTGCCAGTTCTCTTTCATGTTCGCTTTTAAAGAAATATGCTTTCTGTGTCGGAATGTCTGTCTTTGTTTTGGTCTTTATAACCTGCCCACTGACAATTTACACAATTATAATTCAGCACCCAAGGATGCCTAAGTGGAAAACAGTGTACTTCATTTCAGTCTTGAAGGCTGCCTTAATAAATGCGGATTCAGCTGAAAACGCGACCTCAGAAGGACAGTAGCAGCCTCTGAAATGAGAAGCGGATTCAGAGTTATATTGATATTATTTGCTAACTAAAAACCATCTCATGTAGACTTTAATAAGCAAATAATGTCAATATTACAAACTCAAACATTAGCTGAGCAGGTTACATTGTAACACCGTGTTCTAGCAACACATGATGTGACAAGATTATAAGCAATTTAGCTGAACGCACCAGACGCAACATGGAAAAAAACATTTACCGACATTTATTAAGGGCAGAATAGTTCACTGCACCCAAACTGAATGGTAAGGTTGTAATTAATACATATCAAACCTCTTTAATATTATTACAAGTACATGATGACTGACTGATATTTGTTGGTTTGAGTCACAGTGCTAAAGTTCAATTTCAAGGTGTGCTTATTTTATTTTTGAGATCTGAGATAAACTTTCTGCTGCTGCTTGCAGTATGGCAATAAATGTCACTTAACATTGTATTCAAACTCCCACTTAATAAAGCACATAATCAGTACCTGAGATAATCAGTAGTGTATGCTGTTGTTCAGCTGCAAGAAATAGAAACCATTTCTAAAAAATGTATTTCAGGTGATGGATAGGGTGAAAACTAATTTTAACACGGTAAATAAGCATGAAGTCACTTTGTAGTTAAGTGTAGGTTCGATAGTCAGTAACGCTTGCTCCTCTTGGCGATCGCTAAAGACTGCTGATTCTCTGAGGAAGGGAATCATTGTTTCATTGTTATGCACCCTCTGGGGTTAGCAAACATGCTGGAATCTTACCGAATGCTTGTTTCACAGACCTGAAAAATATATATAAAGCTTGAAACGTATAAATAAACCAACCACACTTGAAAAGAACTGATCTCCGGTTTTGTAATCTGTATGAAATGAACGTGAGGTACAGTCTGTCCTGTCTGTCCTGTCCAGTCTGTCCTGTCTGACCTCATGAATTCCCACCTCCTCAATTCAAAAGCAAATGACATGACAGCAACTACTTCAATACACACAAACTTGTTAAAACGTTTTAAACAAAAATCGTTATGCAACATGGTAGCTAGGTAAATAAATACGGAATATACATTTTTCTGTGAATTATACCTTGTAAATTCAATAAGCTGACTCTTGGCAAAAACAAGCTTAATATTGCAAGTCATATTGTTTACATCAACGATGCACATCGGCACATTTTTATTTTGCGATATTAAGATGTATCGTTACACCCCTGATCTTTTGTGTTCAACAAAATTTTTTTTTATCTGTTAACAAGTGAGCAGTTTCAGGGACAACAACATGCAACATTTGTAGGACTATTGTGTCAAATAAGTTTTGAAAATGAGCTCTTGAAATCGACTCCCCAACAATAATAAAACAGTTTTAAAAATAAAACACTAAATAGTCTTTACCAGGGGAAACAGTCATCAAGTAGGGAAAATGTGGTGCATTACCAACATTACCAAGAACTGGATTTTTCTTCAATATTGATGGAAAAACAGGAAGACAGAATACTTTTCTTGCCAAGAAAAACATCCATGATCTCCCAGGAGCATGTGGGAAAAGGTATTGAAAGGTCTGATGAAAACTTTTTGGCCATAATTCCAAATGGTATGTTTGATGAAAAAACATCAATGCCCATTACCAAAAGAACCCAGCTAATACTGGGGCCTTAGTTAAGGTGGTGGGAATCATGAACAGTTGCAAATACCAGTCAATACTAGCAAAAAACCTTCAAGCTTTGGCTGGGAAACTGAAGATGAAGAGGAATTGTATCTTTCAGCATGACAACAACCCAAAGCACACACCCAAATCAACAAAACAATGGCTTCACCAGAAGAAGATTCAAGTTTTGAGATGGCTCAGCTAGTGTACAGACCTAAATCCAATTGAAACTTTGTGAAGTGATCTGAAAAGTGCTGTAAACAGGAGATGCCCTTACAGATTTAGAGCATTTCTGCAGAGAAGTGTGAGCAAATATCACTAATTCGAGATGTGCCATGCTGATAGACTTTTAACCCAAAACACGGTGCTGTAATAAAATCAAATGGTGCTTCAACAAAGTATTAATTTAGGGTATCCAACCACATTATTATTATTATTATTATTATTATTATTATTTATTTATTTTTTTTACTTGTAAAAGGCAAAGGCAGTGAATACTGATGTACATGTGATTTTTCAGGTTTTTTCATTTTTAATAAATTTGCAACAATTTAAAATATTTTATCACATTGTCATTATGGGCTATTGTGTGTAGAATTTTGAGGAAATAAATTTAATTTAATCCATTTTGGAATAAGGCTGTAACATAAAAAAAAAAGTGAAGCGCTATGAATACTTTCCGGATGCACTGTATATCAAATGAGACATGTATATTTCTTGAACATTGGAAGCATTTCAAAGAGTTTGTGATGTATGATATCTGTGGAGGTATCATGTTAAGATTGCTACATCCAGAATATCCTCATCTGAGTTAATTAAGCAGGGGTAGATGGCATGCGAGCACAATTACACAGGTGACGTTATTATTCTGGTTCACAGGCATCTAGAATGCTGCACCTGCTTGTTCAGGCATAATAATGCAGCTGCTGGTTTAATCATGTTTCATCTTTGTCCTCTTTGTCTCATAGGGATGTCCCTCCTGCATATGCTCAATTAAGGTGGCGCCATCTTAAATCCCGCTATGTGCCAAATTGGAAAAACAAGTGTTTTGGAGGTTGGTGTTTTCTTTTATAGATGGACCACTGCTTGCTTTTGTTCTCCATAGTACACTCCATAGATGGACACTCAGGTTGCAAAAAAAAATGGTTTGAGACTCTTGTTAAATCTTGTTGATAGTCTTGTTAAAACCATTTTTGGAGTATGATTAAAACAACTGTTTGATATAAAAAATGCATGTAGTGGCAGGAGTTTAAATGGCCTTTTATTGCATGTCCGTGTTGTGTTGTTTTTCAGACATTGTTGCCTTTCTCTATGAGAACACTTTGCCAGGCCTGGTGTTAAAATGCAAATACCGTGATGACAGTGATCTCAAGCTAGAGCAGAAGCAGCGATTTCGGCTTTCAAGAATTTTTCAGGACATTAATGAGGATTATTGCTGTGACAGCGATGAAGAGACTGGCCAGCAGGAGAAACACAGCTCTACTTAATCATCTTAAACAATTGTGAGCAATCAGTGTAAATATTCCAATGTCTTATATATATATATATAATTTCAAGTTGTACATAGTTTATCAGTTAATTAAGCAGCAAATAAAGGTTTTCTGGACATTTGACAGTGGAACTGGACAAAACTAGCATATTGTATTGAATTGTATCATTAATAATACAGTTTGCAGATCAGATTTATTTTATTTTTTTACAGTAATGAATCAATAAATGCACACAAATGATGTAGAAAGAGAAAGCAAGTCTATTTCTTCTCTTTTTTTTTTAAACAGTAAGTTACTTATAGCTGAAACAAAACAATTATGGCTGCTTGATTACAAGGAAGCTTGAGTAAAATAAATGAGTAACAGTAATATCAGATGCACTGAACTGCAATTATGCATGAGAAAACAGGATAAACCGGCTTTTAATTTAGTAAACAAATGAATAAAGAAAACATAAATGAAAAAGACTTTGCTTGTTAAATAAGTTAAAGAAACGCATATCAGGCCTACCTGTCGGGTATATCTTCCTTTTAATGGTGTTATCAGCAGATCAGTGCTGGACGACAGCAGTGTGTTTGAGCAATGAGCTTCTGCAGGTACTGGGAGAAACGCCTTTAACAGGTTTGCCTCGTTTGCATATTAAGCCCCTCCTCTTACGTTTGTTCACACCAGTTGTAATAAAGCCTACTTTAATGCGTGGCTTTAATGATTTAAACGTTTGTCTTCTGACAAGAATCATAATAGGAAAAAGATAGAAATATTGTTTTCACAATATTCTTTGTTGTATTTGTATATTCAATTCATCTTTATTTCTTTAGCGCTATTACAATGTAGATTGTGTCAAAGCAGCTTAACATAGAAGTTCTAGTAAATTGAAACTGTGTCACTCCAGTTTTCAGAGATTAAGTTTAGTTTACTTCAGTTCAGTGTGGTTTAAATTTCACTGCTGAAAGTCCAAACACTGAAGAGCAAATCCATCGATGCGCAGCTCCACAAGTCCCAAACCAAGCAAGCCAGTGGCAACATTGAAGAGGAACAAACTTCACCAATTGATGAAAGTGAAGGAAAAAAAAACTTGAGAGAAACCAGGCTCAATTGGGCACGACCATTTCTCCTCTGGACTTCTTGTACAGAGCTGCAGTCTAGGCATCGGGGCCTGGAGAACGCTTGATGTTCATCGTGGAGAAGTTGCAGGTGTGAGTAGGTATATGAGAGTTTGTTTGTTTAATTGCACTTTTTTTTAGATATTTAAATTTAGATAACTTCCGTAAATGACACGGTGGCTCAGTGGTTTGCACTGTCGCCTCACAGCAAGAAGGTCGCTGGTTTGAGTCCCGGCTAGGCCAGTTGGCATTTCTGTGTAGAGTTTGCATGTTCTCCACGTGTTGGCGTGGGTTTCCCCTGGATGCTCCGGTTTCCCCCACAGTCCAAAGACACACGCTATAGATGAATTGAATAAGCTAAATTGACTGTAGAGTATGTGTGAATGTAAGAGTGTATCAGTATTTCCCAGTACTGGGTTGCAGCTGGAAGGGTATCTGCTGTGTAAAACATATCCTGGGTAATTTGGCTGTTCATTCCGCTATGGCGACTCCTGATAAATAAAGGGACTAAGCCAACGGAAGATGAATGAATAACTGCCATAAAATCCATACCATAACATTAAATGTTTGTTATATATCATATCATGTTATACATCATATAGCTTATCTTGTTTACATTCACTGGTTAATTTTATATTACTGTTGTTCTATAGTAAAAAAAGGCTAATTGCTTAGTTTTGTTAAGTGTTTTAAGTTTTCAAATGTTGCACATTTGTTACAGATGGTGGCAATTTTGAGAATTATAATTTTAAATAATAAACAAATAGACAAAAAAAAAAATCCCTTCTTTTTAAGCATCATTATCTAAGCCAGGGGTTTTCAAACTTGATCCTGGAGGTCTGGTGTCCTGCCGATTTTAGCTCCAACTTGCCTCAACACACCTGCCATGATGGTTCTAGAAAGCCTAGTAAGAGCTTGATTAGCTAGCCCAGGAGTGTCTGATTGGGGTTGGAGCTAAAATCAACAGGACACCAGACCTCCAGGGCTGAGATTAAGAACCCTTAAACATTCCTAAATCAAAACACATTTGCTTGAGAAGCAATATTATTTTAAGACATACCATTTTCTAAAATAATTAAATAAAGTTAATTAAATTAGTTTTTGTGCAAACTACCTTAATATTATTTGTCTTAGCCCACTGGCAGGATGTTTTTCCTCATTTTAAAGGGTGCCTATTCTACCCCTTTTACAAGATGTAAGATAAGCCTTTGGTGTCTTCAGAATGTGTCTGTAAAGTTTCAGCTCAAAATACCCATCAGATAATTTATTATACAATGCAGAATCTGCCAATTTTGGTGTCTGTATACATTGTTGCTGTTTTTGTAGCCTGTGGCTTTAAATGAAAATGAGCTGCTTCTCCCAGCCCGGTTCCCACGTGCTTGTCTGCTTCTCATCATCATGCGTTATGTCAGATAAACAGCACTGTGACAGAGACAGACTCGGATGAAGCTGAAATACAGCTCATTAGTCAAAAATACCAAGTAAGTTTATTACATGTATTTGTTGTGGAGTTTATTCAAGCTTTTCTGAAATGATGAGTCACACACAAATGCCGTTTGCAGTACACACACATATTAGCGTTTACTGACACCATGCGGCTGTGGTGATTATAGCGGTTAAGAATTGCATAGCTACAAACATGCTTGTTTTAAAATCGTTTTAAACTTATAAAGCGTATACAGATCACAGAAGGTTGGAACAGATATTTTAATCCCAGTTTATTTGCAAAAAAAATAACATAAAAAGTTCTGTGGACGTGTGTATACATGTTATTATAGCAACATGGCGCCTGTCAATTAAACCGCACTCCTACATCACGTTGCGTGGGCCTCAAAATCACTGGGATTTAGGTCCTATTTTAACGTCAGGAAATAAAATAAAAAAAGACTTGTTGTGTTTACATCACTCCAGTATGCGTACACACTATACCTACACACAGATCTGTCCAAACAGCTTATAAACGTTGATTTTCATCATAGGTGCCCTTTAAGCTTGAACTCACTGAACATAAATATTATTTTGTTCTTAAATATTATTATAGCATATTGGATTCTCAAATACATGCAGGGATCTCTAATGTTTAGATATTTGTACAGCAACAACTTACAGTACAGTTACTTCTTGTCACGTCTATGTAATTGACTATGTAACTCTTCTGGCCGACAGGTGGCAGTATAGCTATTGTGGCGCTGAGAAGTTCACAGACTGCGCAGTGAAGAAGTTCAGGAGCGAAAGCACTCTTTTAGTAAACATTCTGCTAAACGTTTCAGGTACGGAATTATATTTTCGCTTATGTAAATTCATATGTATCGCTAAACATATATTCGTAATGTTTTTGGTCTGGTTCTGTTATCAGTTTGTGCGCAGGACGTGAAGTTAGCGACACACGTGCAAGGAGTTGTCAGGAGGAGTTGGATTTTTTTTGTAGTCATGATTTTTACCTTGTAAAAAATATAAATTTACCATGGATGAAATGCAGTCAGATTCTCCCAACAACGTTAATGGGGAAAAGATGGAGGAAACGAAAAAGAGAGGTGAAACTACTGACCAACATGAGCTCACTGAAAGTTCACAAGAACAGACTGAGAAACGCCGCGAAAAGAAGGAGAAGAGGAGAAACAGTAAAGCTGAATCTGATAATAATCTGCAAACACATACAGGCAAAAGGAAAAGAAGAATTAAGGATAATGAAGGCGAGACTTCAGTGATGGATGATGGTGTCTCAAATCAGCATGAAGCACAAACACAAGAGCTTCAGGGTTCAAGGGAAGAGAAGCCTTCTAGAAGATTGAGAAAGAGAGAAAATGCGACACACTCAAGCTGTGCAGACATGGCACAAGAAGAACAGGCTGACACTGGCATCGAGACAGAGTATGAGGAAGAGGCAGACACGAGCGATGAGGAAAGCGACCTGTCTGGTGTAAAAGTTTGTACTAAAAAGCGCAAAACCCGTAAAACTCAGATTGATGTAAAGCTCCTGGATGAACTGAAAGAGTTTTACCCTGATATCACATCAGAATCCCGAAAAGAATCTGACATTAAAAAAATGATCAAGTATGACCTGCCAAGATTCAAGGAATTCAGAAAACAAGGTAAGCTGATAGTGTTAAAATATATACAAGGTTGTTGTTGTTGTTGTTGTAGTTTTTTCCACAATTGTCATTGAGAACCACTCAATATCCCTCAAAACACTGAAAACATAATTACAAGTTTGATTAATAAATTAGATGTAATTGAATTAAATATATAAATTTGGTTTACTGAGGCATATTAATATACATATAATCGAACACGGCCCCCATCCCCTCCTCCATCGTCAGTGTATAATTTGCACCCTACGTGTATGTGGGATATTCTACAAGAAATGTACATTATCTGTCCCTGAAATAAAAAACAAATACAGTCAATAAGAAGTATTTCATCCCAAAAATGTCTAAAATGGCCTGATGGTTGATTTCTGTGAGTTGTTCTGTAAAGGAATATGTCTTTCGCTTGGTTCACATTTTTTTCTTTATTAAAAACACTTTACAAATGTACAAACCCTGTCCTTGTCCTTGTCCTCGGCCCAATTGAACCTACAGCTTTAATGGTTTTGTTATGCTAAAAACTTATTTAGAAAAAAAAAAACTTAAGAAATAGCAAGTTTAAGATGTTCTCATTCACATCAATTGATTAAAAACATGAAATTATAAAATACATTCTACAAATAAATGTACAATTGTCCCCATGTTTGGGTCAGTGCTATCTAGGCATGGGCCGGTATAAGTTTGTGATGGTATGATAACCTTGGATTAAAATATCACGGTTTCACGGTATTGTGATTACTACTCTAAAATATATTCTTTTTAAATGTCTGGGTAAAAAAAAAAAACTTTTCCTCCGTTGAACACAATATATTTTATTTTAAGAAACATTTAAAATATTTAGGAACAGTAGCTTTTGTTTGGAGGGTCTTTTTCTGCTGGAGATACTGTTGCCTTAAAAAACTAAATAAAATAGTCGCAAAAAACATGTACATATACCGTAGAAACGGTATATCAGAAAATTCTGCCGGTTTTAAAACCTTAACTCTTCCAAACCGCGGTAAACCTTGAAACCGGTTATCATCCCATGCCTAGTTCTGTCACATTTGCATTTACTTTAACATAAAATGTGTGCAATACACCTTTAAGGCTATGACTTATGCGTTCTATCATTGATTTGTATGATTTTATGCTTGTTTTTGTATGATTATTTTGAGGACGACAAGCTTAAGTCAGGCCCTGTCACATTTTTTAATAAACAAAGTACATTTCTGGTAAAATGTCCCATGTATGTATATTATAGTAGTATATTATAATATATAATAGTACATTTTCTGACTGTAATATATCATACCTAAGTTAAGAATAGGGCTGGGCCGATAAACGATATTATATCGAATCACGATAAAATTAATGTCAATAGCAATGATAAGCTCTGGACTTTTTTACTCTAAATGAATCTAAGAGACAATCACAGAACAGAAATGTGCAACAATGGGAATCTAAAAGTGTGTTGGTATTAGAGATGTACAGAATTTTCAGCCACTGAAAATGTATCTGCTGAAAATGGTATGCCATTTAATGGACCCTCTAATTTTAATGGATTCAGTTATTGTTGGGGTACTCTTTTAAATCTGGAAGCATTAACATCTTACATCGAAATATATATCGCCATCGTTCAATATGGAAAATAATTATCGAGATAGCATTTTTGCCATATCGCCCAGCCCAGACTCTTCTTATAATTATTCGTATTATTATTTAAATAAACGTATGTATTGACCGTATGTATGTGTATATATAACTTTTTTCCTTTTACTCTTCCCTCACAGGCATCGCACTGAGACATGGAAGATTTTCTGAAGCAGAAAATAAGAGGTTAAGACAGAACGTAAGCGACTTTCTGGCTCTCACACAAGTGAAAGATGCTATCATGCTCTTTCATCCCAAACGGTTCCTAAAGGAAGAAAGGACACTGCTAAAGTTGAAAAAGAAGTACAGTTTTTTTGAAAAGATTGGTGAGTGTTTTATTTCTACTTCTTCTCTAAATGTTGATTGTGTCTGATCGTCATCCTTCACTACGGTTTAAACACAATCTGTGAGTTTGGGCTGGGGTGTGGTTGTAGTATTTCGTTGGAAATATTTGTGACTCATTGAAGATATTATTGGGAGATTCATTCATTCATTTTCTTTTCGGCTTAGTCCCTTTAATAATCTGGGGTCGCCACAGCGGAATGAACCGCCAACTTATCCAGCATATGTTTTACAATATGCAACCCATCATTGGGAAACACCCATACACTCTCATTCACACACATATACTACGGACAATTTAGCTTACCCAATTCACATATAGCGCATGTCTTTGGACTGTGGGGGACACCGGAGCACCCGGAGGAAACCCACGCCAACACGGGTAGAACATGCAAACTCCACACAGAAATGCCAACTGACCCAGCTGAGGCTCGAACCAGCGACCTTCTTGCTGTGAGGCCACAGTGCTACCCACCGCGCCGCCCATTGGGAGATTTAGAGCAATAAAATATATGCATTCTAGTCTGTACTAGTCTAATATACTAGGGCTGCACAATATATCGTTTCAGCATCGATATCGCAGTGTGATCATTCGCAATACTCACATCGCAGGATACAAGCAATGTTGAGTTTGTATTATAATTTATCATTTGCATGTGTTTTCCATGCCTGTGATTGTATAATGATTTTAAAAGCATTCAGGTATAAGAAATTGTACCGCTTGTGTCCTTAACTATGATTAATTTTATTTAATTATTTTTATTTTCATCATTGTTGCTGTACTGTTACGTTACTGTACTGTTACGTTACTGTACTGTTACGTTACTGTACTTGAATACTGTTAGACTCTGGAAATGATAAAACACTTTATTTCAATTGTATCTTCTTCTTGGTTGTATTTATGGATTGCTATGCATGAAAATACTCAAAACACATGAAAATACAGAAATACACTGCAAATAGCACAGACCACAACGAAAACGTGTCGGGGGACCCCAAAATTTTTATAGATTGTTTATTAAATTTTATGGAGATTCACTCCCACTGCAGAATCATCCCAATTGATGTAACATTACAAATTATTTCCAAATAAAGATATTAAGTCATCTGGTGAAATTGTATTCCTATCGCAATATAAATTGCAAAATATGCTATGTTAGATTTTTCCAATATCGTGCAGCCCTATATTATACTATTGAGGAAATGTTACTCCTTTTTGTTGACAATTTATGTGCAAGTAAAACTGAGCTGCTTCTTATTCTGTATTCTCACTATAAATCAGATTGGCCATATTCAACTTTCCGTTGGTATATCCAGATTTACATTTGGTAAAGCTTTATATAGTCATGAATTGAGCATTTTGAGTGAAGTGTCTCTTTAATAAAGACTTTAATGGATATTGAACATTAAAAGAACCTATGCTCAAAGTGTGCTTAATGAAACTGTTCATCTTTTTTCTAAATCAAAAATGAACAGCGGAAGGAATTCCCAGGCCTTGTCACGATGTTTACACCCGTGGGACGAAGATCTTTGATCACAGACACTATAAGGGAAGGTATGAAAAATATTATTCACATAGATCATATTATGGTTCTGCTCTGGTTTTAAATTTTGTTCTGTACTTACCCGATTTCTTCCTTTTCTCAAAAGTTTTACTAAAGAAGATGACAAAAGATTGCTTAAATATTATAAAATGTATGGCCCGAAATGGGAGAAAATTTCTGAAAAGACAGGTCGAAGTTCTCACTGCCTTAAGAAACGGTTTCCACAAATTAGTTTGGGTAAGTCTGTTTCAGCGAACTGCTTCTCACATTTCAACTATGCTGTCAATTGCAGGTTATTGACATAGTCATTTTTATATCTCATCATTATTCATCACACAGGTAAAAGAAAGGGACGGTGGACTAAGGACGAGGTGCAGAGGCTTTTAAGGGCTGTGCGAGAGCATGTTGTATCGGTGCTGAAGTCTGCAAATCCTAATAAAAAGAAACCAAAAAGAGTCAGTAGAGAAATACTGTACCAAAATTTGCCCTGGTCCACAATTGCTGAGAATGTTGAAACTCGATGTTATAGGCAATGTAGAGAAAAATGGTGAGAGTACTTTTATGATGTTGTTATTTTCATGCATTTTATCAGATTTTCTTTTTATATAATTATATAAATTACGTACAATCTTCAGATGTTTCTCCTTTACCCTTTAGGATGTCCATACTCTCTGTGCGAATGTCCTCGGGGACTGTATTTGCAGGAGAGACAGGTCTGCAGGCCAAAATCAGACTCATTAAAGCGTAAGAGATCATGTATTGCTCACGTTAACTTGTTTTTATCTGCTTGAATTGTACTATTGTAAAATCATTGTAAAATAATGTTCTGTTAACACAGGATGTATGAAATGCAAGTGGAGGACGTTGCAGATGTTGACTGGGGAAACGTCACAGCTGCTTTCGGGTGAGAACTATTTGAGGAATGTATCTGGGAAAATATACCCATTATCCAGACAGTGCTCTTTCATCTTCATTTTTAAAGGAACACTCCACTTCCAATACAATAATTTTTACTCATCTAGAAAGTGCTTCTTGATGTAAGAATTTTTAGATATTTGGACTAGAAACGAGACAAAAACTCAAAGCTTTTTTTTTTTGCAGCAAACATATAACATCAAATGATGCATGTACACTCACCGGCCACTTTATTAGGTACATCTGTCCAACTGCTTGTTAATGTAAATTTCTAATCAGCCAATCACATGGCAGCAACTCGATGCATTTAGGTATGTAGACATGGTCAAGAATGGTCAAGCATCAGAATGGGGAAGAAAGGTGGTTTAAGTGATTTTGAACGTGGCTTGGTTGTTGGTGCCAGACGGGCTGGTCTGAGCATTTCAGAAACTGCTGATCTACTGGGATTTTCACGCACAACCATCTCTAGGGTTTACAGAGAATGTACTGAAAAAGAGAAAATATCCAGTGAGCGGCAGTTCTGTGGGCGCTAATGCCTTGTTGATGCCAGAGGTCAGAGGAGAATGGCCAGACTGCTTCGAGCTGATAGAAAGGCAACAGTAACTCAAATAACCACTCGTTACAACCAAGGTATGCAGAAGAGCATCTCTGAATGCACAACACATCGAACCTTGAGGCGGATGGGCTACAGCAGCAGAAGACCACACCGGCTGCCACTCCTGTCAGCTAAGAACAGGAAACTGATGTTACAATTCGCACAGGCTCACCAAAATTGGACAATAGAAGATTGGAAAAACGTTGCCTTGTCTGATGAGTCTCAATTTCTGCTGCAACGTTTGGATGGTAGGGTCAGAATATGGCATCAACAACATGAAAGCATGGATCCATCCTGCCTTGTAGCAACAGTTCAGGTTGGTGGTGGTGGTGGTGGTGTAATGGTGTGGGGGATATTTTCTTGGCACACTTTGTACCAACTGAGCATTGTGTCAACACCACAGCCTACCTGAGTATTGTTGCTGACCATGTCCATCCCTTTATGACCCTTTATGACAGAACAGTACCAATGAAATGGGGTTTAAATGCAGATAAGCCAATGTAAACCAGCACTAACACCTAAATAGAAGAAAACAAGGTTCAAGTGTGCTACAGTGGAGTGTAGGTGATTGGATGAAAGTGATCTTTAGTATAAAACATATAAAGCATTGGATAAGGAGATAATGCTGGAACCTTTCTCTGGTGCCATTATAATGAATTGCATAAAGAAACTAATCAGATTTTTCAGCTCATTTATGATATGGAGTTGCATAGAGATGGCAGTCATAACCTCAACAGTCAATGCACAGCCGTATACTGAAATTTTGAATACTTTTCTCGTCCCGTCAATAGAATGGTTGGTGATTGTGGTAAAATAAGGGACCAAGCCAAAGGAGAGTGAATTAAGTGAATTGCTGTAAATTAAAGGATTTTAGTGAACAATCTAAATGTGGTGATTGCAAAATTTTGCCAGGGGTTGTAGATCCGGAGTTAAATCCTCAACTGAGATAATAAAGCAGGGGTAAATGGCATCTGAATGCTGTTCCGTTGCATTGTTCCAGTTCCCAGCAAGTAACTATAATAATGCATCTGCTTGTTCAGGCGTTCTCATGATGTTTGATCATGCTTGGTGTAATCTTTGTCTCACAGAAATGTCCCTCCAGCGTATGTTCAAAAAAAGTGGCGCAAAATTAAAAACTGCTATGTGCCAGATTGGAACACCAGGAGTTTTGGAGGTTGGTGTTTTTTTTTATAGATGAGCCACTGCTTTCTTTTGTTTTGCATAGTACACTCCATAGATGGACACTCAAGTTACAATTTTTAAAAACGGTTTTGAGACTCGTCTTTTAAACAACTTGATATCTCAGAAGACTTGAAAAGATTCCTAGTGTACAATTAAAAAATAAAATAAAATAGTGCATGCAGTGACTGGAGTTGAATTGCTTTCGTTTATTGCATGTCTGTGTTGTGTTTTCAGACACTGTCTCACATCTCTATAAGAACGTTTTGCCGTGCCTGGCGAGACGTTGCAAAGGCTTCGATGACAATGAATTCAAGGTAGAGCAGAAGGAACAATTCCGGCTATCAAAAATCTTTCAGGACATTGAGGAAGATTGCTGTGATGGAGATGAAGAGACTGGCCAGCAGGAGAACAACAGCTCTGCTTAATCAATAGTGAGCAATCGCTCTAAATAGTCCAATGTTTTAAAGAAAAGATGCTTTGAAGTTGTACATGGTTTTTAAAATTCATTTTATTCTTGTGTTTAACAATTGAGCAGTAAATAAACTGAATCTTTTAAGGTTTTCTGGACATTTAGCTTTTCTATAAAAGGGTTTAAACATGGATGATAGAGGTAAACAATGGGAGACAGCACACAGTGGCAGCATACAGTATTTAGTCATCTTGATGTTACATTAGATCAATCAAATTACCTTTTCAGACCAGCCATGGCCCGATGCACTGGGTCAGAACTCCAGAAGTCATGATCCCAGCCCAAAAACCAGCTTGTGAAGGTGGAAAGTTCAAAGCCCTGCTTCACTGTAACAATAGGGGTCCTCTTATCCCTACTGGCAGGATCTGATTCAATATATTTGGCCGCTAAAGTGAGAAACGTAAAGAGACGCATGGTAAGGAATGACTTCATAATATCATAGTTGTGAAAATTGGGTTCTCGCCACCTGATCATTTCCCATACAAACAAAGACCTTTGGAACAATGATTTGAGCTGAAATCAATAGCTTTTTTTAATTGCTAATGTTATTTATAAATTAAACACATGATTGTCTGTATTTATCAGAAAGAACAAAAGCAGATCATAAAGTTGTCCCAGTGTTTCCTCAGTCACACTGCTCTCCTAGTATGAGGTGGACGAGTGGTCATGGCCCCAGGCGGAGACCTCACCCTGCCAGTAAAATGATACACCAGAAAGCATGAGTCTCTTTCAGTTGCCAAAGGGGTACCAGTTACCATTTCTCATCCACTAGACACTCCATGCTATTTCAGATTTATATATAAGAAATACAGTTTGCACATATCAGATCAGGTTATTTTCTTTCTTTTTTTTAAAGAATAATGAACCAACAAATATGTAAGAATGATAAAAAGGCTTTCTTAGTTTTTCTGCGCATAGATCAGACACCATTTACGTATAACATCACTTGTTAACCATAATAAAAATAATTATGGCTGTCTACGATGAGGAAGCTTGAGGAAAGTGAGTAACAGTAATATCAGATGCTCTGAAATGCGACTATGCATGAAAAAACAAGTTAACGCTGCTCCATTGTAGCTAAGAAAATATTATAAATGCTTGTTAAATAAGTCAAAGAAACACATATCAGGCCTACCTGTTGGGTATATCTTCTTTGGTGTTATCAGCAGATCAGCGCTGGACGACAGCAGTGTGTATGAGCAATGAGCTTCTGCAAATACTGGGAGAAACACCATTCACAGGTTTGCCTTGTTTGCATATGAAGCCCCTCCATCGCTTGGGGATGATTTCTTTCATACAGTGTGTGTGTGTGTGTGTGTGTGTGTGCTGTATAACACTGTTATAATACTATATTTAGAGTTTAATGTGCAATATGTGTTTACAATGAAAAAAGTTTAAATGCCTTATGAAGTTTTATTGCACCATTCATAACGAGTTTGTCTTAAGGCTAATCGTATAACAATATATATATGAAACTTGGGCAAACTGCATTTCATAGCACAGCTAAAATACAAACAATAATGTTTATATCTACACACCAAATATGAGAATAAAACAATGCATTTTAATTGTATTTTAGGATGAAATTATGATTATTTTCCTAAGCAATTTTGAGGGAGCACTGTTGATCACGTGTGCGTGTGTGTGTGTGTGTGAGAGAGAGAAATATCAGAACACAAATTTGTATAATTACATGTGTATGAGACAGGTATTACATGGAGATGGTGACTTATGAGGACATTGCCCCTGTCCCCCTTTTCAAAAGGCTTATAAATCAGGCAGATTGATTTTCAAAAAGAAAGTAAAAATGCAGTTTCCTGTGGGGGTTGGGTTTAGGTTTAGGGTTGAGGTAGGGTGATAGGAAATACCGTTTGTGCAGTGTCTAAACAATGGTAACTCACTATTTCCCCTCAATTCACTAAAAACAAACGTGTTTATGTGTTTACAGATTGAACAGCTAAAATACATATATAATACACAGAGCAATAAATCCAATCCCATAACCCTGGTTTACATAGTCTGCATTTAGTACAACAGGGTATTTCAAACTCAAGCATGTAAAAATGTGTGGCATGACATTTATGGAAAATACGATTTCTCTTTTCTAAGAATTAAAAGTTAAAATCTTTATCTGTCTTCATCTTATCCCAATCTTTATCTGTTTTTAATCACTTTTATTATTTGTTTTTATTTTTTTATACTTGTCTCTCTTATTCCCGTTTATTGTAAAGCACTTTGAATTGCCACTGTGTATGAAATGTGCTATATAAATAAACTTGCCTTGCCTAAAAACAATAAATAAACACATAAATATAAAAACACATTGAACAAATAACTGATCTAATAAAAATGATTATACAAGAATGGGCAAACATGTGCTTGCATAAGGTTAAAATAAATCAAATATAACGTATGATATATATAAATTACTATTGTATAAAATACAGATTAAATAAAAAAATAAATTTTTTATTTAAATATCAACTTACATCTGACTTAATTGAAACAAAACAATTGTAATATAAGACCCAATTATACACAACTTTCCACAGTATGCATTATATCCATCTTTATACAAGAAACTACACATGACGCCTTTTATATTGTCACATTCAAACTTTCGCGTTCACTAAAATAGTAAAGCAGAATCTAAAAAGGCTAATACAGATGAATTATAATGACATACTGTAATGAGCACAACTTGTTAACACTACTTTGAATATTCGGTCTGAAATCGCAGGTAAGTATGACTTCAAAACAGTATTAGCACCATTTCATTGACTGTAAACAATGTTGTACCTACTTTGACAGTCATTGGCTGGTAATATGACTTCCCTGTTTGAAATTTCCAAAGCATACTTTTCTGAAATTATATTATTTAGGAGAATGTCAGAATGTGCGAATATAAAACCAACTTTGTGGGAGCCTCACACGAGGATGACCATATTTGTGAGTGTGTGTGACATCTAGCACAGACTCCCAAAGAGATCGAGAAGCTCTGCTGTATCAAGTATATGTAAATCTTTTACAACAATCACAAAAAAGCAAACATTTAAATTCATGTAAATGTCTGTTTTTTATATTTTTTCTGTCAGAAAACTATTTGAATAGGCTTTAAATTAATAATAATAATTAAAAAGACGCTGTAGTGCTCTGTGTGTCCAGTAGAGGGGAGTATAGTGTAGTGTAACGCTCTATGTCTCCATAGATGTCGCTGTTCTCACTGTTTTCATCACAGCAGCAGCACTTTGAGGAAGAAAGCGGCCGGACGGCTCACACACGCCAAGAACCAACCCAAGCCTCCAAAAACCACTTGAATTAAACATTTTAGGTAAATGATACGCACATCACGAGATAATTTTCACCACACTGCGTTCTAGAATATCTCTAATCCAAATGTTGACACTGTTTTTACCGCTTTACGCGTCTCATTCTGAGAGTAGCTGTTAGCTTTAGCATCTCTGGGTTTGGTTCAGCGCGAGGTCAGCTAACGCTAACTAGCCCTTTAATACTCAAAGTAAACACATTTATTGTCTGAAATGCGACGTAGAAACGCAAAGACCGATCATCTGTTCGTTAAAAAATGACTTTTGGGGTGAATTGTGCTAGGTGTGGTCCATCATCTAGCTGTGAAAGCTTTGACAGGAGTGTGATTAGCTGATTAGTCAGTCATGGCGCTGGCTGATTGTAGTGCTGCAGTCGGTGTTTATGCTGTTTTAGCTCCAGTGTCGCGTTACTCTGTGCTTGTATACGTTACAAATAATGGAATTATGTTGTTCGCGTGTCATCTTGTGAGGAGTTATTATCATCCTGATTTTCTCCTGGCCTTTCATTGGCGATATTACGCGGACTAATGGAGGAAAAGGGAAATGTGTCGTTAGACAATAGTAGGACAGTCGGGTCAGCTGAGCGCTGCTGGATTGCTGTCACTGTGCTCTCGTTGCTGTGTATGCTTTATATATATAACCTACTGTTTATGAGTTTTTGAGCCTTGTATCTTTTTTTCTGTCTGCTTTCTAGAGCCAAAATGACGACCGCACCATATAACTATTCCTATATTTTCAAATATATCATTATTGGTAAGTCAGCATCCTGTTTTCCGCTATATATTGAGCTCTTTTTATGAGATACATACACAGTATATTGTGTTTCATAGTATACAATGTATATTTATTAAGCACATTTGAAAGCTCTGCTTGACCAGAGTGATGTACAGAGTTAATATAAGAATATAATACAGCTAGAAGACCATAGAAGTATATACGACAATAATGCGATATTGTAATCGCCATACTGTTGCATAATATTACCTTTTTGTTCATTTTGATCACTTTAAATGGCTTTCTGTGTTACATATAGTAATTGTGTATGATTGTGTGGTGTTTTCATAGGTGACATGGGGGTTGGAAAGTCCTGTTTACTCCACCAGTTCACAGAAAAGAAATGTAAGTGCAAAGGGTGGTGGCACAGACTGATACCAAGTTGTTATGAGGGATTTTATGATAATATATTAGAGGGATAGTTCACTCAAAAAGCACGTTTACACACTATTTACACATTCCCAAGTGGTTCCAAACCTTTGTGAGTTTCTTTATTATGTCAAACAAAAAAGATGATTTTTTGAAGAATGCTGAAAACTGGTAACCGTTGACTTCCATAGTAGGAAAATCAAAAACTGTCAATGGTTACAGGTTTGCAGCATTTTTCAAACTATCTTCTTTTGTGTTCAACAGAAGAAAGAAACAGTTAAGTCTAGAAGAGGTATTTTATTACAGCATTGCAATTACTGTACAACAATAATTACTGTATTTACATTACAGAGAGGGGAAGGCTTAGCGTTGGGGTGGGAGTAGAGTTAATAAAAAAAATAATGGGTAATTTAATAAATAATATATATAATTCTAGTTAACTTAAGAAACTCAAGCAGGTTTGGAAGAAGTGAAGGGTGAGTAAATGATTTTTCAGTTTTGGGTGAAGTAATGGTAATCTTTAACAGTAGTGATATTAGATTTTTATTATGATTCCTAAGTAAATTATTATTATGATAATACTTCTTTGTGAAAAGAAATATGAATAATATATATAACTTTACATTGTAGAAGTAAAATAACAGTGCTTGCGTCTTTAAAATCCTCACTAGCATGAGTTAAATAAATTAGAATAATTAACAGATTTTTCTTGCACAGTACAATTAACAAATGCTTCTAATTACAAATCTTGTGTAATGCTATAATCATCTGTACACAGAAATTGACATTATGCAATTGTTGAAACAAAGTGTGGCTGGCATGTTGCATTTCAAAAGGGCCTGATATATTTCATGCAAAATCAAAGAAGAGCTAATGTGGCATAATTTTCAGACAAAATCAATTTGTTTTAACCTAAAATTAGCTTGAGCCTAGTCTCTTTTGTCCACATTCAACCACTTTCCTGATTACTTTGAGGGCAAGGTCAATGAGCAGGTTTATATATGGATTTTTCCCAATTAATGTTATTATTGAATATTGTGAAATAACCATACTCCATCAACCTGTGAACTTGAAAGATGGGAACTGTAAAAGCACAGATAGCAGCAGCTTTTATTTTGTTCAGCAGCCAACCACTCAGACTGCTATGGGTTTGTTTTAGAATTAGAACTGGTAAGGGAACGTTTGTTTTTTGCTTTTCTTGCCTTTAAACTAAATGATATCAGATGACATGGTTTAGCTACCACGTTTCAACAACATGCCCTGCAATGTTTAAGAATGGGGTAGCATTCTTAAACACAGGTAGTGTTTTTCAGCCACCAATAAACTTCCTGTAAAAAGGTTATTGTGGCTATTAAGCGTAATGAAAAGATGAAAAGCTTTTTAAACACTAATAGCATCAGGAGCAGCAGACGATCGCAGAAACTCCATTGAAAATACTGTGGTAAAATACATTTCCATGTTATAAAGACATGGCACAGAACAATGGAATTTAATGCAGTGCTTCTTGTCTGGTCTGAGAGCCACTTTATATTGTGTATTAATCAGGCAGTGAAGATCATTGATTTTTAAAGAAACCAGATATTAAACGCGGCGATTTTGTAATGGCATGACTGGAAGCACTTGAGCTGGCTTGCTGAAAATTAAAAGTCCTTATGCATATACAACATTAAGTGGCATCAGTTTATGGAAAGGTCTTTAGTGGAGACTAAATGCATTCAAACACATGAGCCAAATCAAGCCAGTAAAAGTGGACAAGCTCAAAATGGTTCAGACCCTGTTTAGGCCTATTTTTAGAGTTTGTAAATCATTCAACAAATAAATAAAACTCAAAATCAATCACAGGATGACCAAATCAAAGTAACACCAGATGTAAACATGCATTCAGACAGCCGCAAGTACAAATATAAACACAGAAGAGCTGCAGAATAATAGGAATTGCCCCTAAATCCAGAGGTAAAATTCAATTTAACATCAGCATATTGGAGCCTTAAGACATGTAAAACTTGAGTTTGCATCATTTAATCAAGATCCTGAGCTGCTCACAGAACACAGTCAAACACTTTAATCTGAAATGGAAACAGAAGAGAGAGAGAGAAAGGAACATTTATTTTTGCGAACGCTTCTGCATATATATTATATCATTTGTATATAGGTTATTGATTAGAACGCTTGTCATGATTTTAATCAAAGAGAGTTATAAGACAGGTCAATTTATCATGTCTAATATCAGTAACTGTCTTTTTTTTAAAGTTATGGCTGACTGTCCTCATACAATCGGTGTTGAGTTTGGCACACGGATAATTGAAGTGAGCGGGCAGAAGGTGAAGCTTCAGATTTGGGACACTGCAGGTCAGGAGAGGTTCCGCGCCGTCACACGCAGCTACTACAGAGGAGCCGCTGGGGCCCTCATGGTGTATGACATCACCAGGTAGACCAATACTCAGCTCTGATCGCATGATTGATTTGCGAGTGATGTCATATATTATTTTTGCAAGGCACCAAGATAACTGAATTTGTTTTTTTAATTTGCAGGCGAAGCACATACAATCACCTTAGCAGCTGGCTGACTGATGCCAGGAATCTCACCAACCCCAATACTGTAAGTTGACTGGCTTCAGTAATCGTCTGTATGAAGAAGACGAGTATAAATACTTTTACATTTATTTTTCAGTATAGTGTTTGAGCTTCGTTTATATTTTCACAACATATGTTGTTTGAACTTAAAACAACGTGAATCCTTCTTCAGGTCATCATTCTAATTGGTAACAAAGCAGACCTAGAAGCCCAGCGTGATGTCACGTATGAAGAAGCCAAGCAGTTTGCTGAAGAGAACGGTAAGATGGTTGCTCAGAAAGAAAAGGGTTTAAGCGGTTTAGTCTGCCGGATGATAATAATAATAATGAAAAATACTAAATGTAACCATTATAAAACGAGACTAAATTAAAATGTTAAAAATTAATACACAAAATTTTATTTCATTTCCTATTTCCTCAGTAACTATTCTTTTTATTGAAGAACATACAGAAGGAAGATGTGTAATTGAAAAAAAAAAATCTGGATTAAAGCAAAGTGATTTTGCCAAAACATTTACACATTAAATAAGCAAATAATCACTTTTTAACTTTTATTTAAGGCTTACAATGCAAATCCAGTTGGAACCACATGTTTTTCTCAAATTATATATGCAGATAGATGTATATAGACAGAAAGATTACTTTACAAACTGTATTGTACATACATTCTATAAACATTTGCATATTATTCAATAATATTACTAAAGTTTATGTTAAAACTGAATTAATATTTACACAAGTAAATAAATACCCAATGATAAGCTAAAACAATCTGTGGATTTCTGTGGGTGGAGATTCTGTGTGGGCCTAGTCATGGGTAATTAAATTAGCCTCATTAAGAGCAACAGTCGGGATTCAAAAGTAAGAATTCATTTTACTCCTAGGAATTGTTTGAGAAATCTGTTCGGCATCGATTAACAGATTTTCGAAATGCATCTCTATTCTCTCTTGAATCCATTCTGAGATGGTGCTCTTAAGTTATTTTTTTTAAACATACACCCAATGGTTCCATGGAAGAGTGCTTATACATTCGAGTTGGCTTTTATGTCATGATGTTAATGTAAACAAAGCTCACTATGAACCCTCTTGAAACCTTTCCTAACTTCATTAATGATTATTTTAGGTTCAAGTGGTATTTGTAAAGAATTAAATGCAAGCAATGTACGTCTGTTTGTAAAGCATACAGCGCCATCTGCTGTTAAAAACTAAACTCAAAATCGATTCAAGAGACAAAAGCGATGCACTATGAAAATATCAGAATCAATGCATCGAGCTCTCGATTGATTTCTCATCCTTGCACATCATTTCAACTTAGCATGTTTAATAGCAGAAATTACGGAGAAAACTCCATCACCCAGGGTGCCTTGCAGAAAAATCCACAAATCAGAATTGCAGTCACAAGTTTAATGTGGTGAATAAGTGTGTATGGAGGTTTCCCAGTACTGGGTTGCAGCTGGAAGGGCATCCACTGTGTAAAACATATGCTGGATAAGTTGGCCGTTCATTCCGTTGTGGCGACCCCTGATGAATAAAGGGACTAAGCCAAAGGAAAATGAATGAATGAATGAAGTTTAATGTGATTCCTCTCATAGCTGGTTAGTTTGGTTCATGAAACTTAACACAGAAAAATTATTTGTACTCTAAAGTGGATATGGTCATAATTACACCAGATTAAGTTTCACTAGTTTATCAATTAATGTTTCCATTAACGTGAACTAGTGTTGTCACGATGCTGAATTTCGGTACCAATCGATACTTGAATTTTAAAAACGTCATCAGTTCACTGCTCTTCACCGAGTGCAAACACAGATACACGGACATTGAAGCGATACACGCGAACATCAGCTGATGTGTCTTTGAGCTGACATATAAGCGATCCACCGATGAATCGACTGATCGTCGCAGGTTTAAAATGCTCCAGTGCCTCTGTATCTGTGTTTGCACTCTGTGAAGAGCGGTGAACTGATGACCTTCACAGCCAATCACAGTAATTTCTGTTGAGAAACCTGAACACAATGGCCAATCAGTGCAGTTTAAGAAGAAAATGTTAGTGAGAAATGGACGTTTTTAATATTTCAGTTATTGGTACCGAAATTCAGTATCGTGACAACACTTACGTGAACACAAGCTTGTTTATTGTTAAATGGATAAAGTGGTTAACTGTTAAATTAAATCCAAGGCTAAAACGTTTAACTGTGCCATCTTTAATCTTTTGAAACAGGTTTGTTATTCCTTGAGGCAAGTGCAAAAACGTAAGTGACGTTCAGATCGTCTGCTGCCAGAGCGTATCTTTATCTGTCATAATCTCGTTCATGTTTTAGCTCTCTTTATCATCTCTGCGTGTGTCTATTCAACAGAGGCGAGAATGTGGAGGATGCTTTCCTGGAAGCTGCCAAGAAGATCTACCAGAACATTCAGGACGGCAGCCTGGACCTGAACGCAGCCGAGTCAGGGGTCCAGCACAAGCCCACCGCCCCGCAGGGAGGGCGGCTTAGCAGCGACGCACAGCCCCAGAAAGAGGGCTGCAGCTGTTAATGACCATGGAGACTTCTCTCTCTCTCTCTCTCTCTCTCTCTGCTCCTTCCTCTCCCACAAATCCCACCTGTATCTAAAGCCTCTCCCCCCACAGTGTGATTGCTCACAGAGGCCTGACGGCTCTGTATGATGGAGGTGTAACATAATTCATTCACTCATTCCTTCCTTACCGCTCTCTTCTTTTCTCTCCTTCTCCTGTCTCCTTCCCTCACTTGTTTTGCTTGTTTCTCATGCGCACACATCCCAGTGCTCCCAGCAAGCACTCGAGGGAGGACGGCGGCTCCTCTGCTGAACACTAATCGTAAAGAGAGAAGATGATTGTCGATAAACTGAAGAAATGCTGGGTTTATCCTTTTACAGACGTGGTGATGTGCATAACTATAAACTAAACCATCTCAATGTACAGGAGCTGTCTGAATACTAGCGTAATGTAAACGAAACATTGGCAAACGTTATTCATGTTGACACGATGTCACAAGTGATCAGGAGGACATGCATCAACATTGTATGTAACATTGTTTTGTTAAACAACAACAACAACAAAATCTATAACTAAAATATTGTATTCTGTTTTAAATTAGTTTTGTTTTTTTCCAGTTTCACATCCAATCACCAAATATTTATCCGTTTGTACCTATTCAGGAAATAATATACATGTAATATACAAGATTAGTATTGTTTTCAGAACAATTCCAATGGGACGGTCCATTGTAAAACAAACAAAGAAAGAGCTATGGTCGATTCAGACAGTTATTTTAACCTAGTAACTGTTATAGTAATATATTGAAGAGGACAGGATGATTTTTAGGTCGTGAAGAATGTTTTCCGCACTTTGCAGTTTTGGTTTGGTTTTTCCTGAGGGTCTTAAGTCTGTCGTACTACGAGCTTTTAGATTGACAGGAGAATATTCCAGATTCGTTCAGGCCCTCGTCATATCAACATTCACATTGTTTTTACATTGACGATTTCAGTTGCCTTATGATTTGCTTTTGTTCACTCTGACGTGCTGCCCGTTTTACTCATGATCCTCATTGAAGTTTTATCAGAAGAATTCCAGCGACTCACTTGTAATAGAGATTTTGCCTTTCAGAAGCATTCCATTAAATCCATTTCCAAACATTGATCATGTTTTCCGCTGAGCTGAGTTTCTTGAGCATGATGCATGGCTTTTTTTTTTTTTACAGGCATCAGGGTTTCCCCCCCATAGGGAGTCATGAACACCCTATAATCTATGAATATGTAACAAATAGGCCACCACAGCATGAGAAACATCATTATGGGGAAACTCGGCCCACAAACTTAATACAACAACTTGAATGGGCTGTTGCGTCAACCAGTTTGGTTTTCTCCATAGAGGCACATTTGCAATGAACAGATACAAAGGCAAACCCCGAGCACTCCAAATATGATTTTTTCTATTCAGATTTGTGTATTATGGTAGATTTTAGGTGTTTTGTAAACTGAGAATCCACTTTTAATTTGCTCCTATTGTCTTGCTTTTTTTTCCCACATCTTAATGACATCTGCGAAAATTAATCTGCTCTTGAACTCAAGTTTGTCTTCTGTAAGTGACTTTTTCTTTGTAATTATGTTAATAAAAACAATACTGTATACTGTGTTTCTGTCCGCACACGATTGATCCGCACTGTATATATACGACATGACACGAGAAAATAGAAAACGCATTGTATTGCACATATCTGAATACAAACTGTATATAAAGAAGTGCTGTAATAAATACTCTGCATATCTTGGCATTGGATACAAGGTAATTTGTGACAATAATGTAAAAAAATGAACACATTGATTCCGGAGCACACTGGTTTTTTTCCTCCGCAATTCACAATGAGTGCATCAATGTGGTGAAACGCGAACCCTTCCTTCAAGCGTCCGTTTCACCTGTAAACACTCAAAACTCTCACAAGACAGTCTACTTTACCACGAGCAAACAGGTCAAAGGCACATTTCGTTCAAAATAATTTCACAAGGCAACAAATCCGAGGTAGAGGATAAACTTCAATCTTCATTTTACCTCAAGTTTCTGCTTCCCTATTTGTAGCGGGAAATCGACGATGTCAACTATTTTTCTTTTTTTAAGCTGTAGTCATCCAGCCTCGGTGCTCTTTCTGGTACATGCAGAATCAAACCGCTCCTCTGAGCTCATCTCCTTTCATAATCTGACAGAAATAATGGATTCTTTTATGTATATGATGAGAAGCTATATGCAAACAAATGCTTATGTCAAGTCAAAAGGATCAGTGGACCATTTTTTCCGATCTCGTCCATTGGTAAGTTTTGGCTGAAGTTCCTGGTCAGAGAGATAAGAGGAGTCTTTGGAAGAGCTGCCGAGGAGTTGGTCCAGTTTGTCCACGCGTCTGCGCAGGCCCTGAATGCTGCCCTCGGTCTGCAGTCTGCGCTGACTCAGAGCCTCCTGCTGGGAGAACATGCGTCTGCGCAGCTGAACCTGCAAACCATGAACAATCAGATCACACCGTTTCAGCTGGAAAATCTTCGTGTATCACAGAGTTGTTTAATTCTGCTTTTGGTTAGGTTAACGTCTTGCAACTCCAACCTGACCCAAAACACTGGCTTGGGCAATGGGCATTTCATTAAGTTTCTGTTTAACACTAGAACCAACAGTGGTCTTTGTCTACCTAAAACTGTCAGTGATATGGCTAAAGAAATGCTTTGTTACTGCATTATATTCAAAAGACCCACCCCCCCTACTGACAAAGTCCAGAATTTGGCCCCTTTATGTGCTCATTTGTCCCATTTTGCCAGTATGCCATCATAAATTGTGAAAATAACTGACAGAAGAAGGCTTTAAGACAAAGTTCAAATGGACAAATTCTGACTGAGGAAATGAGCTGGCCAGTTTGTTATTTGCCCGTAGGCTACAGTTTTTAATTCAAGACAAGTTTTAACAGATTCCTTACTGTTGTTTTGTTTAAATGATGGATGATAATAAATTAGCATTTAATAAAATAAGCATTTTTTCATATTTCTTTGTTCAATAATGTTTATTTAAATTGTAATATTTCAGTATTTATAAAACTGTAATAACTGAATGCACATTTGTAAGTAAACACGTTTTTGTAAACATAAAATAGTATGGTAAGCACTAAGACAAAAATGTAAGAAATATTTTTGTTGCATCAACAAGTGTGGTTATGATCACCATCCGACAATCTAATGCAGCAAAAATTAGTGCTTAAATTGTCATAAAAATGCAGTATTTGAACCTCATCATTGAATATAAAATTAGGCGAATAACTGCAGAAGGGTGCACTTTTTTAAGAAAAAAGCACCACCCCTTTTATAGGCTGTCTACGGGCCTGAACTCGACCAGCAACTTGTTCAGTTCAGCACTTGAACAGAAAACATTCTAAGACAATACTCATCACCAAGGAGAAACGCACCCCTGCCGTATAATGCACCCCTCTGAAAAGTGCATCTATTAACTTTAATTGTTACAAATATTTAATAACAGAGTTATGACACTAATGAGAGTGACTGAGTTGAGTTTCATGAATGGAACCCTTTCCTTACAGAAGATATATATATAGATTGAGTTTAAATACCATACGGATGAGATTAAGTGAAGTTAATTGTTTATAGTGTGGTTTAGTTGAAAACAACAGCAACAATTGTATGTTTTCCATGTAAAGGTTTGATTCAAACCCACCAAAAAGCCCAATTTTAGAAAAGGCTCATTACACTACAGTCAATATTTTTATTTGACATTTATTTGCGAACCTTGTGCATTTTAAAATGGGGTTCACTTCTTGTTCTTGCTTCATCCATCAACATAATAACATTACATTACATTTTAATCAATTATGGCCTTTGATTTATTGTTTTATAAATGTAGACTGGGAATTCTAATGATAGTCTACGATAGGGGGGTGCATTTTACGGCAGGGCACAACACTGGAGCCCGAAAACACAGCGGCCCAACTCAGGCTACACTGGATGTTTGTGCAGGATCGGGAGCGTCATTTTCAGTGAATACGAAATTACTGAAAGAGCTGCAGTTTATTTTGTATTTTGTTATAGGTTTTATATGTTTTAAACATAACTTTAAAAGTAAAGTAATTAGTAATCCGATTACTTTTTACATGAAGTAATTAGTAATGCAAACAAATTACAATTTTTCCACTAGTTCATTTGTAATCTATTATTATTTATTGTTAATTAACTTACCAAACACTGATGATGCCACAATGTTTAATGCCTAGAGTCATAAGGGTGATTATTGAAGTGATCGATTATGATGCTGAGCGATGGAGGACATAACACTCACCCATGAGATCAACCCATCCATTGTATTTAGTGGCTATAATACAACAAATGTGGTTTGGTGTTTAATTGATGTCTAACAGACTTGGCTAAAACAAAGCTAATATTGGGCTGTCAGTGGAAATCTAACAGTCCAAAAATAGACAAGTCGTCAAACAGATCATGCAGACTGTGTGTAATTACAGACTATGAGGTAAGTCAATCCTGTCCAGATTTATGTCTATGTGTAGACATCTATTAAACACAATAAATGCTTGCTGGTTTGTATCTTTAAGGACTACATTTCTGAAGACTAAATTGGAAGTAATTTGATCAGATTCTGCAGGACAGAAGCCCTCCAGGAGCAAGGCTGGACACCCCTGCTTTATTATTATGTATCATTCGTAGTTGTATGATCCTAATATTTGTTGCTGTACCTTCAGGTGGTCCTCCTGTTGCCTCAGTCTCTCTCTCAGTGCTTCTCCTCGCCACTGTTCATCCTGTTAGCAGCAAATCATCAACATTAGCCGGTTTTACGGCATCTATGCTAATGATGCATTAATGATACTCAGTTTGCAAATGTGCCAAAATAAAAAAAAATGCAAAAGCATAAAGACGATTTGAGAGCTAGAGACAACATATCGTTTATGAGTTCAATGGAATAATCAGATTTTTCAGGGATATGAAGAATAAAAGTTAAAAAAGAAAGACTGACTTCAGTGTTGTATGCCGGATTCCCTATGGAGAGCGTAACAGCAGGCCGGTTCTCTTTCAGGCTGTCAGTGTCTGAGGAGGCACTAGAGGGCGTCTGGAGCTCCGCTGTGCTGCCGTTGATCTCCCAGAATGCAGCGCTGCTCTCCTCCTCCTGCTTCTGCAGCTGAGAGAGGCACATGACAGTCATTCACTTCTCTCCTGCTCGCTCATAACCACACAGCAACATCACATGAGCTTCAGAAATCACTCCAGCCAAAACTAGCAAAACAAGTCGAGCGAACTTGTGTATCTGCAGCAGATCTACTGCTCATATGCAGTGTGTTCCAGGGATAATTACTGTGTCTTTGAGGCTGAGCAGCTCTTGGGAAATGGTGCCGAGCTGTTTTTGCAGTGTTCTGGCTTGTTGGTGGTTTTCTTGAGCAGATTTTTCGATAGTCAGCAGGTCACTTTGGAGACGCACGCGATCCTGAAACAAGCTCTAGTTAGTAAATATTAGAGATGGACTTGACCAAAAAGACTTTGTCAAATACAAGAATGTTGAAGCAAGAATGTGAACACAATATAATAATTCATGACAATATCATATTAAGACGCTACTGGATAACTGCTTTATTAAATATGCTTTCATTAATCTTTCATATTATTAGTGGCACTGGTCTTACATTTGTCAAAAATTTGTCGAATAAGTTTTATAATGTTGATATTATAATAACATACTAAAACTATTTAAAATGGTTTGGTTTTATTGTATAAGATTAAATTAAAAATGCTGCTCAGGCGACTAAATAAAATAAGCTTATTGTGAAGTATTTAAACAAAAATTTAACATTATATTAAAGATGTTTTCATATAGTGGGCCTCACGGTGGCGCAGTGGGTAGCACGATCGCCTCACAGCAAGAAGTTCGCTGGTTCGAGCCTCGGCTGGGTCAGTTGGCATTTCTGTGTGGAGTTTGCGTTTTCTCCCCGTGTTGGTGCGACTTTCCTCCGGGTGCTCCAGTTACCCCCACAAGTCTAAAGACATGCACTATAGGTGAATTGGGTAAGCTAAATTGTCTGTAGTGTATGTGTGTGAATGAGTGTGTATGGATGTTTCCCAGTGATGGGTTGCAGCTGGAAGGGCATCCGCTGCGTAAAACATATGCTGGATAAGTTGGCGATTCATTTCGCTGTGGCGACCCCAGATTAATAAAGGGACTAAGCCGAAAAGAAATGAATGAATGAATGAATGAATGAATGTTTTTTATATATATATATATTTATTTTTTTTCTTGCTAATTTTGTTTTCTTTTTTATAAGTTGACTGCCATATATGAATGTACGAGACCATTTTTGCTGTAAGTTTGTGTGTTTTGTAATTAGTTGTTTTTTGTTGTTATAATGAATGAAAAGCAATAAAAATGTGAATATAAAATAAAAATAATTAATACAAATTTATTAATTAAGCAAATAAAATATATTAAAACTATTTTGGTAACACTTTACAATAAGGTTCATTCATTCATTTTCCTTTCGGCTTAGTCCCTTTATTAACCAGGGGTCGCCAAAACGGAATGAACCGCCAACTTATCCAGCATATGTTTTACGCAGCGGATGCCCTTCCAGCTGCAACCCATCACTGGGAAACATCCACACACACTCATTCACACACATACACTACGGACAATTTAGCTTACCCAATTCACCTATAGTGCATGTCTTTGGACTTGTGGGGGAAACCAGAGCACCTGGAGGAAACCCACGTGAACACGGGGAGAACATGCAAACACCACACAGAAATGCCAACTGACCCAGCCGAGGCTCGAACCAGCGACCTTCTTGCTGTGAGGCGATTGTGCTACCCACTGTGCCACCGCGTCGCCCTAAACCTTATATTAAAAGTTTAATGAAAATTTAAACATTTAAATAAAGCTATAAAATAAATACCATAGGATGACTAAAAATTATCGACTTAATTCTAAAACATACAAATCGAATATGAAATATTAATAAAAACGATGAAATTACTACATAAAAATACTTTCAGTCTAAAATGAAAACAGAAAATGCTAAAAACAAAAACTGCAAGTGCTCTACTTAAGAATCCCTCAGCCAATCACCTTTTCCACCCTCTGCAGGCTTGACCTATTTGTGTGGCTGTGGTTAGTCTTTTCAGACAGCAGTGTCTCCTGCAGGCGATGGGTGTCTTTAACAGCCTGCTGGAGTCTGGCGTCCCGCTCACACAGCTCCTGCTCTGAGCACACACACATACACGCACACACACACGCACACACACACTCACAGACTTTAGTATTCAAAGACGTGCTGCTCTCCACTCACCAGGCTGAAAATAGGGATCATGAGGTAATGTTGCACACATGCAGCTCACCCAGTTGATCCACCTGCTCTTGTAGTGCAGTGCAGTGTTTGTACTCCCCCTGCAGGTTCAGGTCTGCTGCTGCAACCGTTATCTGCTCCATGCGCTCCAGCTTCAGGACCAGAGATCTCTCTACTGCTTGCAGCTTCTGCTCCTTCAGCCTGAGCTGCTGCTCCAGATCAGTGCTCTGCTGCTGCTGAACCCTCATCAG
Source organism: Danio choprae (assembly GCA_903798125.1). NCBI lineage: Eukaryota > Metazoa > Chordata > Actinopteri > Cypriniformes > Danionidae > Danio > Danio choprae. Next base: position 2,639,231 of record CAIGQW010054063.1, on the reverse strand, counting down.
CTAAACACACACACACACACACACACACACACACACACACA
>CAIGQW010054063.1:2592032-2630863 GCA_903798125.1 Danio choprae | reverse complement strand
TGTGTGTGTGTGTGTGTGTGTGTGTGTGTGTGTGTGTGTGTGTGTGTTTGGGTGTGTGTGTGTGTGTGTGTGTGTGTGTGTGTGTGTGTTTGTGTGTGAGTGGCTATTTTTGCAATTTATTATAAATATATGTTGCATTTGTGACATTTTATATACAGTTAAAGTAAAAAATATTAGCCCTCCTGTGATTTTTTTGTTCTTTTTCAAATATTTCCCAAATTATGTTTAACAGAGCAAGGAATTTTTCACAGTATTTCCTATAATATTTTTTTCTTCTGGAGAAAGTCTTATTTGTTTTATTTTGGCTAAAATAAAAGCAGCTTTAAATTTTTTTTAAACATTTTAAAATCAATATTATTAGCCCCCTTAAGCAATATTTTTTACCGATTGTCTACAGAACAAACCACTACAATGACTTGCCTAAATTAACCTAGTTAAGCCTTTAAATGTCACTTTAAGCTGAGTACTAGTATCTTGAAAAATATCTAGTAAAATATTATGCACTCTCACCATGGCTAAGATAAATTAAATCAGTTATTAGAAACTAGTTATTAAAACTATTATGTTTAGAAATGCGTTGAAAAAAATCTTCTTTCCATTAAATAGAAATTGGGGAAAAATATACAGGGCGGAAAATAATTCAGGAGGGCTAATAATTCTGATTTCAACTAAAATATATACACCCAAATACATGTAAGTGGCCATTTTTGCAACTTTTCAAAATATATGTTGCATATGTGACAATTCATATATGTGAAATCCATACATGAACTTGTTTTGCATATATCAGATTCCTATGTGGGAACTATTAACTATTACAAGTTAATAGTGTGGCTCCCTTAAAAGTGAGAAACAGACCTTAGTTTGAGTGTTTTTAAGCTGTGCGTCAGCCTCCAGCAGCCGTCGGTCAGCCTCTCTGAGCTCGGCTCTGCGCTTCAGCAGGGTTTTCTCCAAACACTCCACCTCTCCCAGCACACACTGCTCCTCTTCTGCATGTGATAAAGTGCTTTCCAGACCACTCCTGATCAACCAAATATAGAAAGGCAGCAGATAATCATTCTATTAATAACTATGACTGTGGATATAATCTGTTAGCGCAGTTACATGCTCAAAAATTGCAGATAGAGAAGCAAAAATGTTTTTTACCTCATATTTGAATGATATGATATAGAGTTGAAGACAAAATGATTAGCCCTCTTGCGAAATTTGAATTCTTTTTCAAATATTTCAAATATGTCTTTGCCATGATGACAGTACATAATATTGTAATAGTTATTTTGCAAGATACTAGTAATCAGCTTAAAGTGCTATTTAACTAGGCAAATAAGGTTAACTAGGCAAGTTAGGATAATTTGACAACAGTGTTCTGTTAATTTCTTAAGGGGGCTAATAATATAAACCTTAGCAGTTTTGTCTTCAACTGTGCGATATCACACATAAGAATAACACTGGTGCAAATAATATATATTTTATACATCAGTTCTGTAAATGAAAAATTTATATTATTGTATATTTACGGCAGAAAATTATCTGTGTCTGCTCAGTTTTGGCGGTGAAAATATTATCTAAAAAACAAAGAAACAAGTCTCAGACCAACATTGTCTAAAACAGGGCTTCTCCAGGTTTCATCAAGTTAAATTTAAGACTTTTTAAGGCCATTTTAAGACCATTAAGAACGAAATTTAAGACTTCTAATGGGCTAAAAACTAAAGTAATTATTTTAATGGCCTGGTTGAAATCAGACATGTTCCACGTGTGTCTGGAACCAGACATATGGGAGTATGCCAGACGACCAATCACTCTGAAGAGTAATATATATTAGTAAGAAAACGGGCCAATGAATGCCAAATTAATTGGCAGAGCACAGCTCCACAGCTGATACTGACTGCCGCTGTCGAGTCATCTCCCGCACTGGTGAATAAACTGGTTTCAGTCTTGAAATCAGGTTCACAGATAGTGTCTTCAGTCTCGTGAGAGGCTCTGAAGCTAAATTCTAGATGCTCGCTCCTCAGCAGGCACTGATATAGGCGCTAATGACTAATCAGTATCAGCTGTGGAACTGAGCTCTGCCAATTAATTTGGCATTCATTGGTCCGTTTTCTTTCTCTTCTGAGTGATTGGTCGTCTGGCATACTCCCATAGTCTGTTCCAGACACACGCTGGAGTTCCCATGATGTGGAACTTTTCATATTTAACAAATGGACGATCATAACTAATTTCTCAGTTTTTAATTAATTAGATAAGTAGTTGTTTTCTAATGAGTGTATATTGGGTCATGCTGACTGACGTGTGGCGCTGCAGTGTGCGGACAGTCCTGCGCAGATGCTTGATTTCCTGCTGTAGCTCTGCTGTTTTGTCCTGCAGTGTGTGCTGTTCTTGTTCACTGTGAGCTCTGTCTGCACACTCCTCTCTCAGCTTACGCTCTGCCTTCTTCAGATCTCGCTCCTGAAACGTAAGCAAAACGACTCAAACATTGTGAAAGTTAAGGGGATTAGTTAGATGTGAGATTTTTATAACAAGTTTGGAATTCGTATGATTTCTTTTGCTTCTAAAGGCTCACATCTCTCACAAAAATCCAGCAATAATAATAATTATAAAATAAATTCTGTAATACAGTAACATTTTAAATATTTTTTAAATGTAATTTATTCTTATTAGCAAAGTTGAATTTTCAGACTTCAGTCAGTAGTGTCACATGATCCTTTAGAATCATTCTAATATGCTAATTTGAGGATTAAGAAACTTATTATTATTATATTATTGAAAATTTTAGTGTAGAGTAGTAACAAACAAATAATAACATAAAAAATATGAATAGCCCACAAACATACAATAATCTATGTCACTTGTAATCTCATTTAAATGTTTGCTTCTAATATAATACTGTACAGTATATAATATAATATAATACTGTAAATAATATAATATAATATAATATAATATAATATAATATAATATAATATAGGGCAGCACGGTGGCGCAGTGGGTAGCACAATCGCCTCACAGCAAGAAGGTCGCTGGTTCAAGCGCCGACTGGGTCATTTCTGTGTGGAGTTTGCATGTTCTCCCCGTGTTCGCGTGGGTTTCTTCCGGGTGCTCTGGTTTCCCCCACAATTCCCAAGAATTGTGCGGTACAGGTGAATAACAGGTGCGGTATAATACATTGATTTGATACCAGACAGTCAAAACATTTTCAGAATTTGGGTTGTAAAATTGTCTAATACATTTAAATAATATAATAAATTCTGCTAAACTCAACGGGAAATAATGATGATTAAATAAACTATAAATGTACAGATCTCTCACCAAGTCCTGATGTCCAGGCACATTACAGTGCAGCGTCCCACTGGGCACCAGAGGAACAGTCAGATTTGCCGGAGGAGGTGCGTAAACCAGCCTCGCTGCATCAGGGGGCGGCCCATAGAGAACTGTGCTGGCTCCAATGGGAAGCCCAGGAACAGAGTGACTGTAAATAAATGAACCAGGAGGAAAAGCGGTGCTATCATGTAGAGTAAATCCAGCAGGAGCAGATGAAGGTGTGAAGCGATTTCCCTCCATGTCACTCTCTCTTCCACTGTCTCTGGACATCTGAGCATCTGAAGAGACACAAGGACAGACATTATATTTTTAACATGATACTCACAATGATGATGTTGGAGAGAAAGATACTGGAACTTGCCTCTCTTTCCATGAGAGTAAGGATTAGGAGAATAGACCCAGTATCCTCCATTAGCAGGAGGTCTTCTCTCTCTGTGTGCTCTGTGGCCGGACCGCCGGTTCCTCTCGGGGGATTGAGGGTGCACAGAACCTAATCCTGAGTCTTGTGTGCCCTGAGATCCCAAACTAGGGGCCTAAGGACGAAACAGCAAGCTGATTGTAATAGAAACGCAAGTGATGGTGACACTTTACTTGAAGGGGTGTTCATAAGACTGTCATAAAACCTATATAATCATGACATGACACGTCTTGAATGTGAATGAGATTATATGCATGTTTATAACTGTCGTAAGGTGTCATTCAATACGCTGTTTGTATTGACAACGGGTTATTAAGAAATACATCACAACCTGTTTTTGTCTTTGTGATAAAATATTTACCCACTTTACTGTGACAACATTACTAAGACAACAAAATCTTGTCATATATCTGTAATAAACATGATTGTCTTGAAGACATTATAAATATGTCATGAACTTTAAAAGAAATGTAATATTTTTTAACCTCAACTGCAGTGTTTTGATCTTAATTTGTCATTAAATATTACCGACCCTCTTAAAAATGATTTGACAGAGTAATGACACTTTTAATGAGACAAAGTTTGTTCCACTGAAAAAAGTGATCAGAAACATATTCATGGCACAATTATAATGCCTCATGACAATCATGTTTATGACAGATTTATGACAAGTTGTGTTATCTTGGTAATGTCAAGTTGTCAAGACTAAGATAAAGACTGGTTGTGATGTATTTGTTTATGTCAAGCTGTCATAACAAACAATGCCATCTTTGATATGTCATGATTATAAAGGTTTCATGACAGTCTTATGAACACCCCCTTCAAGTAAAGTCATTTACTTTTTTTGTTCATAATATGATTTCTTACATGTTGATTTGATGGTACATAACAGTAGCTATAATGCATAAAATCTCATTCTCATTCACGACACATGTCATGTCATGATTATAAAGGTTTCATGAAAGTCTTATGAACACCCCATAAGTAAAGTGTTACCCAAGTCATTTACATTTCTTTTTGTTTATAATATGATTTCTTACATTTTGATTTGATGGTACATAATACCAATATCCTGTGTTTGGTGTAGGATCTCCTAAACTGGACAGGAAGTTATTCTGTTGTAGAAGAGTCTCCCTCAGGGCTCCAATCTCTTCCAGCAGCTCATCTAGATTTATGTTGTTAGCTAAACAAACCACAATACATAACGAGTTAATTTTTTTGCATTATGGGAATGTGGATGGTGCTTTTCCACCATGATGCTACCACTGAAAGATGGCAAACAAACCTCCTTTGGCTTGCGCTAGTTGATCTCGGAGACGTTTGGTTTGAGCTTGTTGTCTTTTCAGGGTTTGGTTTAATCGGTCCAATTCTTCCTGATAAATATGAGAGTTTTGGGGGCCATGGAGATTCCCATCTGTCTCTTGAACCTACTTAACAGAAACATTGCATTAATATATAGAGCACATTAGCAAAAGCAACCTTTTTTTGCAATCTTTGAAAACTACAAACAGGCTAAAAGTAAAAAATGTAGCTCTAACAATATGTGTATGTGGAATATTTGGAGCCAAGTTAAGCTTTGGGTGTGAACTTTGTAGTTACTCCAAATCTGCACGCACGGCCAGATGTGATTTATTAAAATGGGTATTTATAAACAATATGTCTAAAGCCATTATTTTATCATTTTTACACATTATTATATTCACATTAATTCACTCTAGACAAGTTTTGGTGGTCATTTTTCAGTTTTCAGGGGTTGCATTAATTGCATTTAAAGGTCCCATTTAAAGGTGAAATGAGCATTTTTTATTCGATGTTTGAACTGAATCAGATCGATGTTCTCAACTGAAACATGAAAACAGGGCGTGGCATATAGTAGCTCCTCCCCTTTTAAAACCAGCCAATCACGTTTTGTTTTTATCTTCCAGTGAGAAGTGCATCAAATTAAAAGCTAATTAAAAGCGTCTCAAAGGGCGGCGGGACATGTCAGATACTACACAGCATTTTATTGGTCAGAAGATTTAATGAGACACTGAAGTATGAGGTCATGTAAAAAAAATCATTGATTCATTTAGGTGGAAGTGAAAAACTGCAGGATTTGGATGTTTATATCTTCTAAATGTGAATTTTGTCACTGTTTTTGAGCATGATATCTTCTAGATATCCTTAAGATTAACATACTGTTTCTAACATCTAAAAAAATACTATTTTAATTTAACAGGACCTTTAATATATTATCTTTTTAATTAAACATTTGAAGTGGGTCTGTAAAAGTTGTTTTTAAGCATGATTTGTCCTGTTTTTTTTTTGTTGTATTTACATAACAGTCAACTTCCAAACAGTGAATCATTTTGAGAAATAAATATTTCATTCAAAGTTTCAGAAGGTTGGTTTCTCTCTTCAATACTTTACAGCTTATTTGAAAGTGTAATATACTGTCACTATAGTGGCAAAATGTAACAATCATACCCAAAATGATGATTACACATTACCCTATCACTCAGAAGCTTCTGGAGGACCTGGATTTCCGCTTCAGCGTTAGTTAAGTCCTGAATGGCTTGGGCAGCCTGAATCCTGGTGCTCTGTAACTCCTCGGCATTCTATACGCACATAAAAAACAATGACAATCAATCAAAACAAATAGAAACAGCCATCATTAGTGAAGTTCTCTCACAATGACAGATCGGTGTCTTACCGCTGTTCTTTCCAGATTGATTTTCTCTATAGTGCTATGAAGAGAGTGAAGTTTGTCCTTCGCTGTGATCAGTTGTTGAGCAGCCTGTCTGTCAGCAGAGGAAAAAGATCTCCGGAGAGCCTGCATCTCTAGATTGAGAGACTCCAGCTGCTCTTGAGTATGTGTTTTCTCAGTGTTTATCTAAAAAAAACAAGTCATACATTAAAGTCTGCATGAACCGGAAGCAGCGACGTTTATCGTATTGCGATGCAGTTCATAGAGAAACGGAATATTAAATGAGAAGCTGCGAGCTGAATGGATGTAGTAAAGTATTTTTTTCTAAGACAATTAACTCAAATAACTTATTATTAAAGTCATCTGGAATGGCAAAGAAAGCGTTCTTGCAAGACTCCTAGAATTCATCAAGATTATTTGGATTCAACTTCAATGCCTCCTCCTTCATCTTCATCTCACAACTGAATTATGTATTGAATCCTTATTTCAAAGAATATCACTCTCATTCTGTTACCTGTTTATCTTGTTCCTCTAATTCTGCGAGTAGACGGTCCCTGTCAATTTCTGTCTCCTCTAAACGCTGCGCCATCAAGCAGTGCTGCTCACGAGCCTCTTCCAGCTCTTCCCTCAATCTATGGAGCCCAGCTTCTTCACCACATCTCTCTGTTGTCTGTGGCAATCAAACACAGAGATCTGCTTCATACTAAGACATTATTCTATGACATGTAGTCATTGTAACTGAAACATCTAATGACTATTTCAAAATATGACTCTTTGCATGCCCTCTCACCTGATTCTGATGTCTCTCATGGTACTTCCTGAGTCTTTCTCTGAGTGAACTCATTTCTTCAGCGAGTCTATCCTGACAGCGCTGAGCCTCATCTCTATCTTTATGAGCAGCAGATACTACACGATGCACCTCGTGTTGTAACTCCATGAATTGTTTGTTCACTGGTTCCCCAAGGTCTTCTAAGCTGCAACAGGGAAGGTATGACAAAGACATTTCACTATTGGACAGAGAGTCAGACAGTTTTATTTTCAACCCAAACTCATTAGAAATACGTGCCCAGGGCTTTATTTCTGCGAACTGTAAAATATGTTGCCCCGGAAACTCTTCCTTGCAGCTTGTGTGGACAAATCTACTAGAGGTCGCTGTTTACATTTTTGTAAATCTCAAATACATTACTGGGCTACATTTTCAAATACATGCCATAAACACACCCTTCTTGTATTTCTTAAAGGTCCAGTGAAATTAAAATAAACATTTTTAGAAGTATAGAAGAAGTCACTGGTTCGAGTCTCAGCTGGCCCAGTTGGCATTTCTGTGTGGGGTTTGCATGTTCTCCCTGTGTTCGCGTGGGTTTCCTCCGGGTGCTCTGGTTACCCCCACAATCCAAAGACATGTGGTGTAGGTGAATTAGGTTAACAAAATTGGCCGTAGTGTATGAGTGTGTGTGTGAATGAGTGTATAGGTGTTTTCCAGTACAGGGTTGCGACTGGAAGGGCATCCGACATGTCAAAACATATATAGTTGGCGGTTCATTCTTCTGTGCTGACCCCAGATAAATAAGGGACTAAGCTGAAGGAAAATAAATGAATGAATAAATAATATACAGTAATAATCTATCATACCTTAGTTCCTTTCGTCCTGTAGTTATGCCTCTTCTCAGCTCTCCTAAATGTCTAGCTACACTCTCCGGGCACAGAAGCTGCTCCCGAACTTTATTTAAATCATCCTGAAAGGCATCTACTTCCTCCTTAAGACAATCTCTCTCCTCCTGTAAAAGACATTTTCAGCCAAAGAATAAATCAAGAGTCTTATGGAAAGCTGAACGAATCTTATATATAAGCAAGTATACAGTAAAATAAAATAAGGGGTGTCTATTCTTCCCCCTTTTCTATATAGTCTAAACTTTATTATTGGGGTATTATTATTATTCTGCAGTAACACACCTGGAGAGCATTGATCTGTTGCAGAAGTTGTGTGTTCTCAAGCTCTTTGTCTGCAGCCATGCGCACCTGTGCTAAAGCGTTTTCCTTTGCCTGTCGTTCTTTCTGCAGCTCTGCCTGCAGCGCAGAGTGTTCCATCTGGAAATGAAGAGGCGAAGAGTATTCAAATGTTAAAATTGAGAAGGAGAGTTCACGCAAATTTTCCCAGAGATGGGTTGCAGCTGGAAGGGCATCCGCTGCGTAAAACATATGCTGGATAAGTTGGCGGTTCATTCCGCTGTGGCGACCCCAGATTAATAAAGGGATTTAAGCCGAAATGAAAATTAATGAATGAGTTCACGCAAATCATACTAGTATATTATATGCATATTATAATATATATAAGTATATTAAAAGTCTTCTAAAGTAATATTTCCAATAAAGAGTCATTATTCTCTCTTTCACAAATCTAGTAGATTGATGTTCAAGTGTTTTTGGGGGTTGTAAAACTGCAAGCATGCAATTAATATTGTAAAAAACTATAAAGGCTTTCTAACCTGAGTGAGTCGACGCAGTCTGCCCAGCTCCTCCTTCAGCTGTGTGGCTTCAGTATCTCTCTGCTGTAGTTGGGTCTCCAGCTCTGCCTCATATTCACTGACCTGCCCTTGTGCTTGCTTCAGTTCTTCATTCTCCTTCATCAGATTCTCAAACTCCTGCTGCTGTCGCTCCAGCTCCTATAACACAACAAAAAAACAGGCCATTGTATAATCTGCAAAACAGAATCCCTGTGCTGCTGAATGGACCCTTTTCACATTTCCGGGGTTCTCAGTAGCAGAAGTCGTCATAGTTGGGTAAACTTAGAGTGCAGTGAATTGGAGAGTACAACAAATCATTTTTTTACAATCGTATTTGCTGAAATAATAAAAGAAAAACTCCACGATGGTGTTATCAAGACTTTCAGGAAAATAAACAAAATTGTGTGAGACCGATAAAGAAAAGAGAGAATAAAGTCAAATTTACTGTCCTGCTCATACACTCTACATTTCAAACGCCTCGCACAAGTGGTGATTAGTTTTTTTCATTTGATGCAAAGATGATATAATACACACATAAATACATATAAATGTGCACACGTTTTTTTGAAAAAAAGTCTAAATATTAAAAACTTTCAAGGATTAAAGATTATGATGATTATTATTGTTAAAAAGTACCTCCTGTGTGATTTCAGCACTCAGGGCTTTATTCTCCAGCTGTGAAAATTCCTGCTCCTTCTTGTCTAAGAGGTGCTGCAGAGTGTCTTTCTCCCTCTGTAGATGCCTGCAATCTGATTGGGCTCTTCGTGCTTGGTCCTTCACGCCCCGCAGATACTCCTGAAGACCTGAGATGATGCCCTCAAGGTCACGCTTGAGCGCTTCATTAGCAGCTATCTGACCTGAAGGAGTGGACATATTTTAATAACCATAAAATCCTATCTATTGACCTTATTCTTCAATGTGGAAGTGCGCTTGTTTTTTGCGATTGTTTTAGAACTTCCGATTCAGTTGAAATGACTAGGAATAACAGAGGGCAGCAAATGGTCAAACTGCTTGCTCTACAAACAAGTGTGTTTATGACTATACATACAAAAGTAGAATAATATAATTATAAGAAAATATCATAAAATATAAGAAAATATCATCAAGCAGCATAACAAATCGTTTTTAACATCTGAAAATCAATGGAAGTGAATGAGCCCGGAAATTCATTCATTCATTTTTCTTCGGCTTAGTCTCCATTTCAGATGTCGCCACAGTGCAATGAACCACCAAATATTCAGGACAGGTATATGTTTTATGCAGCGAATGCCCTTCCAGCCGCAACCCAGTACTGGGAAACACCCATACACACTCATTCACACACACACACACACTCATACATTACGGCCAATATAGTACATTCAAATTACCTATAATGCATGTCTTTAAACTGAGGGGGGAACAGGAGCACCTGGAGGAAACCCACGCGATCACGGGGAGAACATGCAAACTTCACACAGATATGCCAACTGGCCCAGCCAGGACTGGAACCAGCGACCTTCTTTCTGTAAGACGACAGTGCTAACCACTGAGCCACCGTGCAGCCACAAGGCCGGAAATCTCGAGCCAAAAAAAATACCAATGGCTGCACCCACTCGAATGTGAAGAATAAGGTCAATAAAATACATCAAAATCCAATATTTTCCAATAAGTTGAATAGTTTCTCACCATCAGTAAGCTGCTGCTCCAGATCTTTGATCTCCTGCGTCTCCTTGTGGATGCGTGTGATCATGTCATCCAGCCTGCGCTCTAGTTCCTGGTGCTTTCTGCTCATGATGGCCAGCAGCTGTGACTTCCTGGACAACTGAGCCTTCACATGGGTCTGCAGGAGTGACGGAAGACGTAGCAGTGTCACAGTGTTATTATATTATCAGTTCAGCTTAGAAATCAGTAAATACACAATTACAACTGTTAAGCTGAAATGTACAGCGGGTAAAATAAGTATTGAACGCATCATGCTTTTTCCTGGTAAATGTATTTCTAAAGAAGCTGTTGACAGGAAATTAAGCCAGATTTTGGTAAAAACCCAAACAATTAAAAAACAAATAAAAAATAGTTATGTGTAATAAACGACACAAGGATAAATGACTGAACTGCTGAAATGTATTTAATGCTTTGTGTACTTTTTTATGGAGATTGCATGAGAGTTGAATTGCTCAGCTGTGATTTGTTTCACAGATTTCAACAGGGTCTAAAAATCTTGACAGTTCTGCAGGTCTCGTCAATGAACTCTGATCTTTAGTTCTTATTTTCTAATGGATTTGGGTCAGGTGATTGGCTGGGCCATTATAACAACTTTATTTTCTTTTTTGAAAGCAGTTGAGAGTTTCCTTGGCTGTGTTTGGGATCATTGTCTTGCTGAAATCTCGATCATCTGGTAATGTCGGTGTTAAGCCTGAAGCTGCTAATATTAATTTACACTGATGAGGGACAGAATTGCTTTCTAAGTGCTGAGAGATTTCAGCTGCTGTCTTACAGCTCCTTTTCTTTATGCGTTCAATACTTTTTCCCTGTGTCATTTCAATTTATTACACATAACTTCATTTCCAAATAAACTAGTTTTGTTTTTATTGTACAGTATGTATGGATTAAGAAATGTTTTTTTGAGAAAAGCGCCTTATTTCTGAATTACTCTCAACTAACATTTACCCTTTCATTTGTAACTTCTCTAATCGTACACTTCCTCTTCCCTTGTCCCAACACTTTATCGCAAAGCGTTACCCTAACCCCTAAATTAAGCATTGTTTTAAACACAATGCCTCAGGTTAGTTTGCTTTAAAACTAATTGAAAACTATTGATAATTAAAAATAACAAAGTCACTTGGTTTAGTGGTAGTGGTTTTATTGCTGTGCATTATCAAACCAACAGCTCTTAAAAGTAACGAAAGCCAAACATAATATGCAAGCCAGAAAAGCCCTGATGACATAATGCTTTTGCAATTTCATGTTATAAACATTAAATATGTACAACATTCAACATTCGCATCACAAAACAATAATACATTTAGTAAAATAAATACTGTTTTTACTGTTAGAAACTATTACTGATTTCTACAAAACGACATCAAGAGCCCAAAACAGCAACAGTATGACAGCAGCCTCCCATGAGCCCCTCTTAGACCCCACTGGGGAACTTACTACAGCGATGCGCCTGCCATCTCTTCACTTCTGTCTCTAGATATCCATTTTTCTCATGTTGTTGCCCCATAAGGAGTAACAGGGGCTCTTTTCGCAAAAGGAGAGCATTTCCTGTCTCTTTCGGTGTGGCTACTCTAAACTTCAGAGCTTTTGTTCATGAAGTCCAACTATCACCACAAGTAGCCCCCTCCTCTAGACCTCATTCTCCCCTCCTCCTCTATCAATGCACTCATTCCACCCTCTGCTCTGCTCCCTTTGAATCAACACAGGAAACTTCTGGCTTCAGCCAATCAGAGTGCCTATCTCAGGCTGAGTGGGAGTAAGGAACCTCTCCAGCTCCACCCACAGCATCAACAGATTTCCCCCGGGACAGAAGTGCTCTCTTCTTTCTTAAAGAGACAGGAGCCTTATTTTATATGCCTGCTACTTGTTGCTGAGCATCATGGGTTGGTAATGATTAATTCCTTAGAGAACCTCAACTTTGTTGTTAGGGAAGTATATCAACAACACATCAGTGATACTTTGCACTGTGATAGTTTCTTTAACAGAAAACAGGAAGACGTGCTGTTTTATATCTGTTTTATAACATAAATAGACAGAGGATTTCAAATGTGATTTGCATAAAGGCTTATATGATTATTAGACTATAATAGACTTTACATTTAATTATTTTGAAGGTGTTGTTGAAGATATAGCACAACCCTCTTAGAGTGATCACACACGGGTGTAAACAGTAACACCAACACGTGCATTGTAGTAAATTTTATTTCTGCAAAAGACTGGTTCTTGCCTTCATTTTTAACACTTCAGTGTGTGTAAATAGAGCATTAACTATTTAATCCGCTATTCATTAATCAGAGTTCAGGTATCAGGGTAAAATAGCAAACAAACATTCTCTAACTGCACATGAGTTGATGTCTTGCAGGGATGAGAAACATGATGTCTGTTTTGAATTAATTAAGTGTCTGGCATCCATAAAAAGCCTACACTTCACATATTAGTATTTCCAACAGAAATAAAATTGTAAAAATACTACAGTAAATCTGGGCGACTCGATGGCGCAGTGGGTAGCACAATCGCCTCACAGCAAGAAGGTCGCTGGTTCAAGCCTCGGCTGGGTCAGTTGGCATTTCTGTGTGGAGTTTGCATGTTCTCCTCGTATTGGCGTGGGTTTCCTCCGGGTGCTCCGGTTTCCCCCACAAGTCCAAAGACATGCGGTATAGGTGAATTGGATAAGCTAAATTGTCCGTAGTGTATGGGTGTGTATGGGTTGCAGCTGGAAGGGCATCCGCTGCGTAAAACATATGCTGGATAAGTTGGCGGTTCATTCTGCTGTGGCGACCCCAGATTAATAAAGGGACTAAGCCAAAAAGAAAATGAATGAATACAGTAAATCCTGCTAACCATAAAAGTGACAGCTAAATTAATTCTCAATATAATAGGCTTAAATTGAGATTTTTAAATAAGAATAAAAGCAGAAATAACATAAAACATTAATGTAGTCTTTCACATGTACATATATAAGATTTTTTTTAAAGAAAAATTACATTTGATTAATAAAGTAAAAAGAGTATTAATGTGAAATGTATTTAAAGGAGAAATGTATTGTTATTATAATGTAAAAATCTGTAGTAATGTCACATTTGATCAATATAATGCATGCTTGCAGAAAAGTATAAGTCATAAGATCATAATAAATGTAATATGACCTAAAACTTTTGTATCTGATGTATTTAAATATCAAATGAAAGCAAACCAGTGATCGCACCAAAATGTAAAACACTTGTGTGTTGTCCTATAGCTGGGGCCAGAATAGCCAGAATCTGCGGACATTTTTTGTAACTTTTATTTAATGTTTACAACGCAAATCCAATTAGATCCACTTAATTGGTAAACAAAGCAAGTAAATATATCTACTAAAAGACCTAAAATATTACTTTACAAACTGTATTGTAAATAAATTATTCGAACATTTTCATATTTGTCAATAATATTACAAAAAAATTCATTTAAAAACGGAATAAATATTAATTTACACACATGTAAATAAATACTCAATGATGAGCTAAAAATCTGTGGATTTCTGCACACAGATTCCATGCAGGCCTACCTATAGCTAACTAATTGCATCATCGAACAGAAAACCTGTATTTACCATTGTTATTCTGAAAAATTACTAAACACTAGGTGTATCTATTTATTTATTTATGAAACCAATCAACCACAAGAGGCTGTGAATTACAGTAATAAATGTAGGCAGTCTGCAGCGCGTCAACACAACAACACTATTTACTTAACACTATTTTATTGTTTTAGAATCATGAGTGTTACTGACATGTTTGGGGTCACTGGGATCCAGGCTGTGCAGCAGATTCTGCAGCTGCTCCATTTCATCCTGTGCTTGATTTCTCTCAGCATTCAGTCTGTCCAGCTGTTTCTCCACAGCCTCCATCTCTCCTCTCAGCTCTCTCAGATTCTGTATCCTCCTCTTAAGCTCCTGTCTAAGCTGCTCCTTCTCAGCCTCACAGACCTACAATTCAAGTCAAAATTATTAGCCCTCCTGTGATCTTTTTTTCAAATATTTCCCAAATGGTGTTTAACAGAGCCATTTTTCACAGTATTTCCTATAATATTTTTTCTTCAGGTGAAAGTCTTAGTTGGTTGTTTTATTTCGGTTAAAACAAAAGCAGTTTTAAATTTTTTTAAAACCATTTTAAGGTCAATATTATTAGGCATCTTAAACAATAAAATACAGAACAAACCATTGCTATACAGGCCTTTAAATTGAACTTTAATCTGAATACTAGTATCTCGAAAAATATCTAGTAATATATTACTGTCATCATGGCAAAGATAAAAGAAATCAGTTATTAGAAATTAGTAATTGAAACTGTTATGTTTATAAATGTGCTGAAAAATCTTTTTTTCTGTTAAACAGAAATTGGGGAGTTACTGTCCTGTCAATAAAGGAAGAAAAAAAAAAAACCCTCTTTCAAAAAACCTAAAAAGCACTTGTGTAAAAAACAACACCTTTCAAGTTGTTTTTATAGTACAATGTCCTCTTATATAGACGGAAAGCTTCACAGTTCAGGACTCCACTCACCCTCCTCATTATGAATTTGAAAAGCTTCCTTCTGGTAGACGATACAGAGTACCCACAAAAAATAAAATATTTTTAAGAAATCTTTTATACCGTCTGCTATTATTATATTAAACAAATGACCATGAAGTAGTTTATATGTTATTCTGTGACTGTGAATCTGTTTGTGGTTTTATAGCCAGGGTTGTGTGTTGGTAATCTATGGTTTAGGAACCTTTGTGTTTGTACTTAGTGGTTGTGTTTTAAATTTGTGATGTTTGGTGATGTTTAGTAACATTTTGAGAGGTCAAAGACGAATTTCCACATGTGTGGACAATAAAGACTTCTAATCTATATGTCAAAAGATCAAATGAAAATTGATTTCTCAGTTTATGGACCCTTTGAACAAACAGTCATAAATGAAAAGGTGTTTTAAAAAGGAACATCTCACCTGTCTCTGGGAAACTGCATCCTCTAGCTGCCGAAGTTCTGCACTGGCTCTAAGGATCTGCTGCTCTCTTGCCTCAATTTCTTTATGTAACTGCTGCAATTGCATCTCAGCTGAAAGCAAAACCAAAATACAGGCAAAAAAATATTTTTGTGAGGCCACTGTACAAACAATGAAATTACTAGGTCATGAATATTTGTTTCACTGAGTTCCAAACTTGAGCAGCAATGCTAGTGAGAATAAATCAAAAAACTCCAGATGCCCTTTGAACCTCTGTACCTGCGAGCTGGGCATGTCTGGACATGTAATATTCTCCTGGGCTATCGGTCTCTGTCAGCACTGAGGCTGGCGGATGCTTCTGCTGGTCTGGTGTGCCAGTCTTCTCAGTCTCTGATGGGAATGTGATGTTTCTTTTCTGACGAGACTTTCCAATGTAGGGACTCTCACTTATTAGATTTTCTACCTCCACCTCCTGAACAACACAAGAGAATGTCGTCTATAAAAATGAATCATTTGATTGAGTCATCCTATTATACACAAATCAGCACTAAATGGTGTACACATACTGTGTAATATACATTTTATTAAAGCTGAACTAAAGGCATTTGTACTGCAGAATTTAATCATCAGAGCAACACTGTATCAAATGCCACAAGTATCAGAATGTAACACACTGTTATATACTCTCAATGGTAAAAAAAAATCATATTATTAAATTGGAAGTGAAGCAGTCAGTCAAGTAATTTCCACTTAATGAAAATATATAAGAAACAAAAGCTATGTTTTACTATAGCTTTTAGAACAAGGGCGCCACCATCTTGGAATACCTGAGAGTATATACTTCCATATATAGTTTTCTTAGCGGCGACATTGTGGCGCAGTGGTTAGCACTTTCGTCTCACAGCAAGAAGGACGTTGGTTCGAGTCTCGACTGGGTCAGTTGGCGTTTCTGTGTGGAGTTTGCATGTTCTCCCTGGGTTTCCTCCGGGTGCTCCCGTTTCCCCCACAGTCCAAAGACATGCGGTATAGGTGAATTGAATAAGCTAAATTGGCTGTAGTGAACCATAAAACTAGTTGTATGCACTTTTTTTTAAAAAATGTTAAAAGGGGTGTCAGGGTGACGCAGTGGGTAGCACAATCGCCTCACAGCAAGAAGGTCGCTGGTTCGAGCCTCGGCTGGGTCAGTTGGCATTTCTGTGTGGAGTTTGCATGTTCTCCCCGTGTTCGCGTGGGTTTCCTCCGGGTGCTCCAGTTGCCCCCACAAGTCCAAAGACATGTGGTATAGGTGAATTGGGTAAGCTAAATTGTTCGTAGTGTATGTGTGTGAATGAGTGTGTATGGATGTTTCCCAGTGCTGGGTTGCAGCTGGAAGGGCATCCGCTGCATAAAACATATGCTGGATAAATTGGCGGTTCATTCCGCTGTAGCGACCCCTGAGAATTAAAGGGACTAAGCCTAAGTAAAATGCATGAATGAATAGTTTTCCAATTAATTCCACTGTCATGCACAATGTGAACAATATTTTAATATTTTAAAATATTAAACATAGAAATATTAAACATATTAAACTCTTTTCAACATAGATAATAATACAAATATTTCTTAGGCACTAAATAGGCATATTAGAATGACTTTCGGATCATGTGACAAAATACTGGCTGATGCATTTACTGTATTTTTGATCAAATAAATGCAGTTTTCATTTAAAAAAAAAGAAAAAAAATGAAAAAGAATGAATTCCAACCTCAAACTTTGGAATGGTTTAAGAGACCAGCTAAATAAACTATATTTAACATCCCAAAATGAACATGTACTTACTATAAAACCCAAACAAATCAAACACTTACAGGGTCTGGATAAAAAACTTCAAACTTGACATCTATTTTGTGAAAGGCCAACTCCTGCTCGAGCTCATAGTGTTTCTGACAGGCCTGGGTCAAATCCACAGTTTTCTGCTTCAGCTGTATAATGAAGAAATTTTTATTGAAACACAACATTTCACCTCAAAACAAAACACACCAGCCACACTTCACTATAAACCTTTTCAGCTCAGGATGACATTGGCTCTTAAAGGGATAGTTCACCCAAAACTGACAATTCTGTTTAACTTTCTTTTTTCTGTTGAACACAAAAGAATAGATTTTGAAGAAAGCCGGAAACCTGTAACTATTAACTTCCATAGTATTTGTTTTCCTACTATGGAAGCCATTGGTTACAGGTTTTCAGCTTTCATCAGAAAATATTCTTTTAACAGAAGAAATAAACTTATAAAGGAACCACTTGAGAGAGTAAACAGTGAATAAATATAATTTTTTAAGTGAGCTATCCCTTTAAGAATATGCTTGTACACCACAAAACTCATAAATACTCATAAATACACAGAGTGAATCATGATAATTTAAGATTACCATTAATTTAAAATGCACACATGCATAAACATGCTAAGGACGTAGCAATGCCATACCATCAACATGGCTCTCAAAAGCGAGCACCTGAGAGAACAGGAGAACAAAATGTTGGCATCATACAGTGATGAATGGAGCACATGTGAATACCTGACACAGAGAATCCAGCAGAGGAGTGTGATATGGAGGCTGAGATTGTAGCAGGAATGAAGAGAACAGACAGTAAAGGACATGCAGACAGAAGAGAACAGGAACCCAAGAAACAGGAAATCAACAGAGAAGGAAAAGTATAAGGATAGCATTTGTCATTTTTGCAATGACCCATATGTAAGTGCTTTTTAGTTTTTGAAGAAATTCTGTTTAGCTGAAGGAACACTCAACTTTTATTTTGAAAATAGGATAATTTTACCCTAGAGTCCCCTCGAGTACTCTAGAGTTAAACTTTACTCTATAGTTCGACTTGAAAGTTGAGTTTTACCACTTTTAGTTTAGCTTAGCATAAATCATTGAATTGGATTAGACCATTAGCATCTCGCAAAAGTTTTGATAATTTTGCTATTTAAAGCTTCTGTAGTTACATTATATACTAAAACTGACGGAAAATGAAAAGTTGCTATTTTCTAGCCCAATATGGCGTAATAATCAAGGAACTTTACTGCTATACCATGACGACAGCAGGCGCAATGATATTACAAAGAGCTGTTACCCAATTTCCTAGCTGAGGCTGATGTTTAGGCGCTGAATGGATAAAAAAAACTTGTAAAATGAGTCTATTTCCAAATGGAAATTGAGTGTTCCTTTAAATAGATGATGAATGAGGTAACAAACACACACTCAAACATTACGCAACACCATTCACAAAGTACCTTTAGAACAGGTGACAAAAGTGTGGAGTAAGAAGAGAGAGCTGAACAGGAAATTTGCTAAAAATAGAAAGGGGAAAAAAAATATGAAAAAATTATTTGTGTACTTTCACTATAAGTGGAAGCGAAGATATTCGGAAACAGATCTAGAAGCAGATATAGGAAAGTTAAGGATTAAAGTCAGCATGAAACAGAATTCACAACTCTTTTTTCCCTTCCATTATGTGACATAATTTTGCATAAACAAACACTTATTCTTAATTAATATTACTTTAATTTAAAATGAACTAATAAGTGAATATGCTTTAAAGATACAACTTCTGAGAAGAATTAAAGAAATAATTGTATCTCTTTGGAGAAATATGTAGCGTGATACACTGCAAAACAATAGCAGCAAAAATATTTAAGAAAAACACCACGGGAAAATATTTTTATTATATTATTATAAATATTTGCATGTGATGGTTTATGGAGTGACACATTTAAATATGCAAATGAGGCGTTATCTACTTAAATATACACTCATTTGTGTCTCATTCATTTCCAGAATAAAAATAAATAAATAAAAATCACTGGATGAAGCCAGGTTCAAAATTCTTGTTATTATTTTATATTCTAGACATATTAGAGTAAAAGGTTACAACAGAGGGGATTTTGCATATATGTTTATAACTTCATGAATAAAAAGTAAAAAAAAAAATTAAGAGTAGAATTTGTTTTTACATCAATCAGTGTGGAATGAGTTGTGTTATTTTTTATGCTTCTGCCATAGAGATTACTGAATAAGTGTATGGGGAAAAACCCATTTTAAAAAACTTATTATATTAAATATATGTATTCTAATTTTAATTTACATACGCAAATAGATAAAGTGTGTTACTAGTCTGAATAAAGACATGCTATTGAGGCAAAATTGGTCAAAAACTGACAAGCACATGAAAAAAACGTATTTAAATTTGAATGATTATATTTCATTTTGACTTCTTGTTCGAATTTACTTCACAAGGAAATGCTCTAAAATAAAAACATTGTTATTCATAGGCTATCACGGTTATGTTTGAGGTCTCAACTCTCTTGACACTGGAGCAGATGATATGACCCACCAGTTCAGACTTGGTGTCCAGTTCTCTCTTGAGCTCCTCATGGCTGTGCTGTTGATCCTGATTCTGCTGCCTCAAGTTTTGATTGACTGTTTCCTGCCGCTCCAGTTGTTCCAGTGCTATGGTTCTCTCTCTCTGAAGCCGATCCGTCTCCTCGGCTCTCAACTCCAGCTCTTTCTCCAAACGCTCCACTTCCTCTGTAAAGACAGCAGAACAAGGCTCAGATGATGCTAGCACCTACCGTAAAAAACTGTAGAAGATGAGATATGGTTTACCCATGTGAAAGCGTTGATGTGCTTGCTCTCTATCCTGTGGACTAATTCGTTGTCCATCTAATATTTCCAGTGACCTCAGTTTGAAGATTAGGAAGAGGTGATAGTGGGCCAGACTGGAGACTGGGTTCTCAGCTAATGTTAGACACATCAGGTTCTTCAGGGGCGTCAGTTTACCCAGCTCATGAAGCTAAAGATGCAATGCATAAACATTTAATAGAAGTCATTTGCTTTTATACATGTGACATTTAAGGAACTAATTTTTTTTCTCAGCATATGTCTCCATACAATGAATGTCAAAAGGCACTAAAACTCTTTGGTTATCAACATTTAAAAAAAAACATAATAATAAATGCTTTGATACCGTATCATGGGTGCAACAGGCACAATGATATTACGAAGCACCAAAATACTCCCTAGCAACAAGGGTAAACTCTAGAAGGGAAACAGCTGTGGATACTTGGGCATGTGCACATGAATATGGCATAGTTTTTGCGACATTTTACAACAATAATTACTCTTTTTTACATTATTATTGATGTTAATAAATATAATTTAATTGTAATTAAATAAATAATATAAATAATTCTTGTTAACTTATCTTCTAGCAACAATCAACACCTAGTCCTACACTTGCACCACCAGTATATGGTATACTTTTTGCGACATTTTACAACAATAATTACTCTTTTTTACATTATTATATTAGTTAATAAGGCCTCACAGTGGCGCAGTGGGTAGCACGTTCGCCTCACAGCAAGAAGTTGCTGGTTCGAGCCTCGGCTGGGTCAGTTGGCGTTTCTGTGTGGAGTTTGCATGTTCTCCCTGTGTTGGCGTGGGTTTCCTCTGGGTGCTCCGGTTTCCCCCACAAGTCCAAAGACATGCGCTATAGGTGAATTGGGTAGACTAAATTGTCCGTAGTGTTGCAGCTGAGAAATGGGTTGCAGCTGGAAGGGCATCCGCTGCATAAAACATATGCTGGATAAGTTGGCGGTTCATTCCGCTGTGGTGACCCCAGATTAATAAAGGGACTAAGCCGAAATGAAAATGAATGAATGAATGATGTTAATAAATATAATTTAATTGTAATTAAATAAATAATATAAATAATTCTTGTTAACTTATCTTCTAGCAACAATCAACACCTAGTCCTACACTTGCACCACCAGTTAGCATTTGTGTAATAACTTTGCGCCTGCTGCAGCCATGGTAATTCCTTGATTATTACACCAGAATGAGAGTATAGTTCCTATCCATATCAGCCTAGTATATAGCAACTTTTCATTTTCTGTCAGTCTTACACAATGTACCAACAAAATAGTCAAGCTTTAAATAGGAAAATAATCTTTAAAATTTACTTTTTTTTAATTTTTGAGCGAGATGCTAACGGTCTAATCCGATTCAACTATTTATGCTAAGCTCAAAGTGCTCCTGCCAGACCCGGAGATTGGCTGAATGGATTTAAAAATGGTTAAATGGAACTGTTTAACTCTATGGGAGTTGTAAAATGAGACAATTTAAAAAAAAAAGCGGAGTGTTCTCTTAAATGAATAGCTAACTAATCGATTATCTTTTACTCAAACTCATTTAGTTCCAAACCTGTCTTTCTTTCTTTTGAAATCTGATTTAAATATATTTTGAAAAACATTAGTAACTAAATAGTATCATTGTGTGGATAAAAATGCTGAGACATTTTTAAAATGTTCTATTTATTTTCATATTTAAAGACTTCTTTGTTGATTGGCTGTTTTAATTAAATGATAAACAAGTACAAAACCATTGCTGAATTGTACCCACTGAGGATATATTGTTGCTCTGTAGATTTACGGTCTGAAGTGATCTGAGCTTCTTTCCAAACCAAACTGGAAGATCTTCAATGTTGTTGAATGCTAAGTTCAGAACCTGAAGTTTCGTCATGTGTTCTAGACCTTCAATTTTTCTGCAGATGAATGAAGTACAAATGTTTTAAAAGTTAAAACATGAGAGCATTTATTCTTTTACAACATAATGAAAAAGTCAATCTTTTTGAGTATAGCAGTGTTTCTCAACCACGTTCCTGAAGAACCACCAGCTCTGGACGTTTTTCCATGTCTCCTTAACCAAACACACCCGAATCAGATCATCAGCTCATTAGCAGAGACTGAAAGACCCGTAATGCGTGTGACAGACAAAGGAGAAATCCAAAACATGCAGTGTTGGTGGTCCTCCAGGAACGTGGTTGAGAAACACTGGACTATAGCACATTTTATTCTAAGAGAAAGTATTCTTACTGTATCCTGTTTCTGGAAAGGTGAAGCTCCCGTAACTGACATAGTTTCTCTAGTTTCTCAATTCTCTCGATCCTGTTGTTGCTGAGGTTGAGAACCTGCAGGCGATCACACTTATCCAAATTTTCTATATACTGGAAAAACAGTGGCATATGAATTATTGCAAAATACAATTATATGTAAACTTTATCACCCTCACAAAACATTAACCAGATAATGTCTAAACCTTACCCTAAATTGGTGGTCACTCCCCGTTGCCATAGACAGATCCAGGGTCCGCACAAGAACTAAATTTTCACATTTAGTCACTCTCCTGATCAGGTCTTCTGTGATGTATCTTGTCCCCTTATATTGCCTTTTGTCTATGAGTAGAAAAGTGTGTAAATGAATATCCATAACTTTCTAAAAGTTATCACACATCCACTGTTTAATAATACTCTAAAAGAAAAATATTTATTTTTACAAATAAACATAATATAAAAATAAATATTATTTTTACACATTTTACACATGTGATTTCATAATTCATCTCAAACTCAAACACTGCTGTCTCTGGTTGTTTATTATACACCAAACAATATCTTTGACTGATGTGGATGCAATTTTTCACATCATTACGTTAATTAGGGCATTTTTTTACTGGTGAAAATCATAATAAATGACAAAAAACATACAAATAATTTTCACACGATGATTGCTGAAATTATTTATGCTTATTTCACTTTTTTTCGCATCAAAGTGTTAACAGTTAATGAATTAGCAATAATTAACTATATATCGTTAAGGTAAGTATTTATCTGTTAGTATTAGTTAATAAACATACAGCTGTTTGTTGTTAGTTTGTGTCAGCTCAGGGTCATGAAATAATATTAACCAAAATATTATTCAAATCAAAAGTTGTATTTAAATTGTTGCAGTTGAAATTAACATGAAATATGACCATTAATCATTGATTTATTAGTATCTGACATGTTAACGTGTGTAGTAAACTAAGGTTAACAAATGAAACTAGAACCAGTAGTTAACATTTTCCATAACTTCAGACCACATTTATGCATTTGAGATGAAAGTAAAACAAGAAAATCTGTACAAAAAAAGAAACAATTATTTATTTGTCGCAAACAAGCTGGATATTTTTAGTCCTCCTCATTTATTTTGGCTTGCAATTGCTCCCAATAACAATTACACAAAATCTGATTTAAACAGTGTGTTTGAAATCATTACAATGTTCAAAAGGCACTGAAAACCAGGAATGGGCCAGAAATAAATGATGGAGTCTCAGTTTTCCTATTAAAAAAAAAAAGTCCAATGAGGTAAAAATGGTTTTATATTCGCACATTCAGACTTTCTCCTTAACAATATAACTTATGAAAAGTATTGTTTGCACATTCTAAATAGGGAAATCATATTACAAGCCAATGGCTATCCAAGTACAACAATGTTTACGGTCAATTAAATAGTGCTAATGTTGTTCTGAAGTCATACTTGCACGCTATTTCAGACCGAATATTCAAGGTAGCCTGGCAAACAACACAGGACCGTGTCACAATGAATGAATGTGCGAATATAAAACCAACTTTACCTCACTAAAAAAGTTCTAGTACAAAAAAGGTGTCCAAACATCTAGAAAATCAGAAGGACTCCCAAAAGACAGATCAGATCTTTCACAAAAGTGACTCCTGTACTTTATGATTTTGATTTACCTTCATCACTGGGCTCTTCTCTCGGATCTCCATCCTCAGCTTCAGGCAACGAGATTGTGTTAGTAGTCACAGGTTTGCTTTGGGGGATCTTGGAAATTTTGGTTCCCAATATTGGAGACTGTTTGCGCATCTGACCGCCTCTTTTCATTTTACACTCATAAGATATTTACGTTACTGTGACTTTATCTCAAAAGACCAGCAAATAGGACTTCATGCTAATTATTTTCGACTGCTAAAAACATCTTCTGTGTTAGGCATTTATGCAATGCAGACCGAATCTGGAAAAACTCACAGACAACAACTAACCCAATTACTAAATGTTTTTAATAAGAAGTTTAACATTTAACCGCATGGTCATTTACTGATTAGCGAAGACTGGTCCACTTTTGTTACCCAGTTTCCATAGTGACCGATAACAAGCGCTTATCCAGCAACCGTCAGGTTATTATGAATCTCTATTAAAATAGTAAATAAAACCAAGCGGATACAAGCCTGTTAGATCCACTTCTTATCCCAGGTGTCATTTATTTCACTTATGCGTTAGTTATGAATTAAACTGAGCTAACAATTCTCTTTCATTCCGATTCCTTAACAAGAACTTAAACGATTCGCGGTGGTGTTTTGATCACGTGACCCTGTTGCAGCGTTTTTTAAAATAAGAGTCATCAAAATGCGCAGTCATTTCCAGTAGCCATATTTTCCATGTTTAACAACATATTATAACTCCATACATTCATTAAAAAACAACATACACTTTCCAAAACACGTTTTTATCATCGAGCAAGGTTGTTATATATGGCAATAATGAGTTGAGTTATAGGGAAAGGGATAGTTGACCCTCCAAAATTAAAATGACCTCATCATTTATTCTCGCTCATGTGATTGTAACCTGTTATGAGTTTCTTTCTTCTGTCAATACAAAAGAAGATATTTTGAAGAATACTGGTTGCTGGCACCCATCGACTAGTAGGGAAAAATGATTATGGAAGCCAGCGGATTGCATTTTTCTAAATATCTTCTTTTGTGTTCAACAGAAGAAAGAAAGTCAAAGAGATTTAGAACAAGTGAGATGCAAGTAAACGATGACAGAATTGTAATTTCTGCATGAACTATCCCCTTAAATAGCACATGTAGGCTATTTTTTTGTTGAATTTGTTTGTGGTAAATAATGATTCTACAAATAGTTGAACTGATTTAAATGCTTCTGTTTATTCTTATTCAGAATATGTTTTTTCATAGAACAAGAACATACACATGAAGTACCATTTCTATTGAGATTGCACAAAATCACAGCCGTTGAATAAGTAGTCAAATTCAAATCCATTCAAAACTTTGACATATTGTTTGCAGTTAGCATCTCCGCAGTCAGATTCAAGCGGCCACCAGTCCACCCAAGCTTCAGAGTCCAAAGGGAACTTGTACCTGCAACACGGTTTAAAGAAAATCACTGTATTTCGTACATAATAGTAAATAAATTATGTGAAATACTGAGTTTATACTGTGTCAGATTAATGCAAGTTATAATACAACAGATTAAGGTAAAATTCCCATTTGATCTATTTTATCATTTATCATATCATATTATCAGATTTTCTTTTGTTGTTTCTAAATGCTTGTTTAGTTCTAGTTTGAATTTGTGCATAACCAAAAAAGCAGACAATGTTTCCTCATTGGAGTATGCTATGCTTTTCAAATTTTATTTGTCTGCGAAATAAAGATAGCATGAGGAAATAAGGTAAATGTACCATTTATTGCAATAAATTACTGTACACTCTCCGGCCACTTTATTAGGTACACCTGTCCAACTGCTCGTTAAAGCAAATTTCTAATAAGCCAATTACATGGCAGCAATTTAATGCATTTAGGCATGCAGACATGGTCAAGACGATCTGCTGCAGTTGAAACCGAGCATCAGAATGGGGAAGAAAGGTGATTTAAGTGAATTTGAACGTGGCATGGTTGTTGGTGCCAGATTGGCTGGTCTGAGTATTTCTGAAACTGCTGATCTACTTGGATTTTCATGCACAACCATCTCTAGGGTTTACAGAGAATGGTCCAAAAAAGAGAAAATATCCAATGAGAGACCTTCCAGCAGGATAAAGCGGCATGTCATAAAGCACGAATCATCTCAGACTGGTTTCTTGAACATGACAATGAGTTCACTGTATTCAAATGGCCTCCACAGTCACCATATCCCAATCCAATAGAGCCCTTTTGGGATGTGGTGGAACGGCAGATTCGCGTCATGGATGTGCAGCCGACAAATCTGCAGCAACTGCGTGATGCTATCATGTCAATATGGACCAAAATCTCTAAGATATATTTCCAATACCTTGTTGAATCTATGCCATAAAGGATTAGGGCAGTTCTAAAGGCAAAAGGGGCTCCAATCCGGTACTAGTAAGGTGTACCTAATAAAGTGACCGGTGAGTGTATTTTGGGGTCAGACAAGCAAATAGTCTCCTTACCAAACGTTAGCAATGTTGAACATTATACTGTATCATATGTTTTTTTTTTGGTTTTGTTTTTTTAAAGAACTCACTTGTAAGCACGATTCACTTGTATCTTTATGCTTTCAGCAGTCATGATCAGATACTGCTTGCCAACCTCAAATTGTGTTGAATTGCAGGATGCCTTCTTTACAAATTCTACCTCTGAATCTGTTTTTAAGTCATCCGTTGCTCCTGCAGATAAGAAATGAAGAGGTTTGATTGAAGCTGTTAGAAGACTTTATTAACAAATCACATTTATTATTACACATGGAAAATATTAGATATGAGATTGCTGGTAAACCAAAGAAATTCTCAAAGATTTGGAAGTCCTTTTTCATTATATCTGGAGACTGACCAATGATAGCTGAGTGGTATTTAATTAATTAATTAATTGGGTATTTATTGGTATTCATATATATCCAAAAACCTTTTACCTTTTATCTCTTTCTTTCTTTTCGTCATTTACATTAATGATGTATATATGCATGCATGCATGTATATATGCAGTTTATGTAATGTATATATGCGGATGTTTGAGTGGACATTTGTAAATATGTGCATGTATAAATTATTCATGAGGCAACACAGTGGCGCAGTGGGTAGTGCTGTCGCCTCACAGTAAGAAGGTTGCTGGTTTGAGCCCCGGCTGGGTCAGTTGGCCTTTCTGTATAGAGTTTGCATGTTCTCCCCGCGTTGGTGTGGGTTTCCTCCGGGTGCTCCGGTTTCCCTCACAAGTCCAAAGACATGCGCTAGGTGAATTGGGTAAGCTAAATTGTCCATAGTGTATGTCCTGGTTCTCCAGGGGTTGAGCGTTGGGCTGACAATTCACCTCATGAAAACTAGATGTTACGAAATATCTAGATGTTGCGCTAAAGATCAACTTCAATATAAATGGCCCTGGGAGTAAGTAAGTAAGTATAAATTATTCATGGAGGTATATGATTAAGTATCTGTACAGTTGTGGGTGTACATTTGCATATATCTGTTTATATTTTACATATGTTTATTCATTATTAAAGGTCCCATGAAATTAAAATAAAGTTTTTCAGATGTTAGTATCAGTATAGATAGTTATAACGATATCTGTAAGCTAGTGTGCTCCAAAACAGTGACAAAATCCCCATTTAGAAGATATAAAACTGATATACTAAAAGCTTGTAGTTTGTCACTTCCGCCTAAATGGATCAACAGTTTATTGCCATCACCTCATACACACTTGAGTTTATCATCAACTCTTGACCAATCAAATGCTCTCTAGTATCTAACATGCGTATATGTGTATATGTGTATATATCTCTGGCTCTGGATGCCCAGTCCTCCACTGCACCTTGGTCCCACATTCATTTCAAAGGAGCGCTACCCTGTACTAAAATGGCGGCTCTATTGAAGCATTCCTTCCAATAGACAACAATAGCGTAGGCGACATCTAATGTAAATATCTATGATCTGATGCGCTTGAGCTCAACCACTCTCACTGGCAGAGCTGTGGCAAAAACCCCCGCTATTGGCTGCTTTTTAAAATGGGGAGGAGCTACACTATGCCCCACCCTCTCTTCATGTTTCGGTTAAGATTACGTCAAACATCAAATAAAAAAACGCACATTTCAAAGCACTTCCCGGGACCCTTAGTTGCTGGCATGCGGTGGGTTTAGGCTTTGTTTTTTAAATTGTGAAAAACTTTAAATACAATATTTTTAAAAATCACATTTATTATTCTCTACGTACCTTTTTTGAGCACTGAATTAACTTTGGCTTTGTAGGTTACAAAATCTCCTCCTGCCTCAGAAGAGTCGATTACAACTTTAAGTGCTAGAGGGAGAACAAAATGAAAAAAGGACGTTAAACAGAATCACTGACTTTTTTTGGGATTTGAACTTTTATGAACATAAATGTTTACCATAGTTCACACTTTGTTTGCAAATATCAGTTGTGCGCTGTTCAGTAGTTATTGCGGGATCAATGGTGGATTTAAAGTTGCAGCATTCAGCTAATTTGGAAAAACACACAGAAATAACAACAAACCACAATTATAGCATATATGCATTAAAGGGATAGTTCACCCAGAATTAAAAATTCTTCCATCATTTACTCACCCTTTACTTGTTCCAAACCTGTTTCTTTCTTCTATTGAACACAAAACAAGATATTTTGAAAAATGCTGGAAACCGGTAACCATTGACTACAATAGTATTTGTTTTTCCTAACATTTTTCCAGATATCTTTTGTGTTCAACAAGTATAGAACCACATGAGGGAGAGTAAATGGTAAGTAAATTTACATTTTTGGGTGAACTATCCCTTTAAACTCAGTATGTAAATGATAAAATTATTGGCAGCAGCAGTATAAATGGAATAACAGCAAGGCAGGAATGGCAGAAATGACAAGACACTTCAATATTTTTGCAGGTAGATATTTTTATGTGGCTTACCTGCCATGCACTGACAATGGTCTTTCTCACAGAGTCGTAACAGTTTGCGGGTTTGTTTCTGGTACAACTTTGTGCACTTATATGCTAATAAATTAAGACAAAAAAAGTTTTTTTTGTATGTTTGCTTGTCTTATGTGGGTAAAATTGGCCTGATATAAATTAAACATTTCTTAAAAAGACTATACCTGGAGCTTGATATTCATATACTGTAAACTCTGAGTCTTTGGTCATGCCAGTTTCAAATTCCTCTTGAATACGGAAGCCCACACAGTAGAAGTTATCTGATGGTATCTGCAATGTAAACAGTGTATCTTAGAAATAAGTTACAAGATCAAATAGTCTTGGTTATACCCAGCAGACACACAACGTCATAAGACGTTAATATTAGGTTAGATTTAGGTCACCAGCTTCTAAGGACAATGTTATTTTGATGTCCAATAATGACGTCAAATGACGTTGATATTTGGTTGATTTTAGGTTGTGTTGCTAAGTGACCAAAATCCAACGTCGAGCCAACATCTTAAACCAACATCATATTGACGTCAAATACTGACATTAATTTGTCAGGTATGGCAACCAAAATGTAATGTCTGATAGATGTCATACTGGTAACGTCTACACAATGTCAAGCTGTAACATCATTAGATGTTGATATTTTGTTGTTTTTAGGTTGTGTTGGAAAGTAACCAAAATGCAACGTCTGTCTGACATTGGACATTGACATCGGCCTGACATTAGGGTTCTGACGTCAATCCGATTTCTGACGTCATGTTGACATCCTATGTCTGCTGGGTAGACAGAGTGATGCTTACCGAATCTATCTGTAGCACTACTTTGTCACCTATAACTTCATAGCTGGAAATCCGAGACTCTAGTCCATTCAGGTACTGAAAAAAAGAAAACATTAAAAACATTAGTTTTTTTTTTTTTAAACAATGAATTCTATTCAATGGAAATGTATTTAAATTAGTTTTTTCATCACATCTAGATCTTCCAGGACTGGAGTCACACCAGTTGGGAGATTAATTTCCATCACAGTGAGTGCTGACTCAGTTTCCAATGAATTCTCTGGTGGTTTGAATCTTTACACATAATGAGATTTTCATTTTAATGCATTTTATAATGTGAATTTTACAGAAACTTCAAAGCTCTTATCAGGAGAATTTACAGACTTACTTTGCACAGGCCACAATCCGCTGAGTAAAAAGCATAGGATCTGCAAAGAAATTAGATTATAGCTGAGTACATTTAAAAAAAATATCAAGTGTACAGTATAAAAAGTACACAAAAGCACAGAACCTACCGTCTGAATTCGGTTCACGGTCACGAATGTCAATGTTTGTATCAAAAAGGCAATTTTCGTTGCTTTCCGTCATCACATAGTACACAGTTTTCAGCTGTCAGAAAAGTTTAATTAATAATTAAACATGGTCTTATGCATAGTATTTTGAAAAATCAGTGTAGATAATATACCGTAGTTCCCATTATGAGTATATTTGGTCATAAAACAGTAAAAATGTAAAAACATTTTAAATTATCTTTTAAGTATAAGACACAGAGGGTAGCAGATGTGAAAGAAATTCAGAGAACACTTTAAAATGATCCTTTTCTCTGCATTTACAATGTATAGTTGTGTTTTTAGTTTTTAGTTTAGCATTTTTGTTTTGTTTTGTAAACTGCTAATGTCAAAATGTAAAATCACAATGTCATTTACAACTATTTCTTTTCATAAAATAACAAAAAGGTGCCATGTGAACTTCAGAGGAGTTAAAGTGCTTTGAAATGTGCATTGTTTATGCAATATTTGAAGTAATCTCAACTGAAAAACTAAAAGAGGGCGGGGCATATAGTAGCAGCCAATAGCATTATGTTTTATCACAGCTCTGCCAGTGAGAGTGGTTGAGCTCAAGCGCATCAAATGAAAAGCAAATGAGAAGCATCTTGAAGAGGGCGGGGCATGTGAGATATTAGAGAGCATTTGATTGGTCAAGATTTGATGAGAAACTGAACTATGAGGTGACGTGAATAAAACCATTGATCCATTTAGGCAGAAGTGACAAACTACAAGCTTTGCATGTTTATATCAGTTTTATATCTTCCAAACGCGAATTTTGACATTGTTTTGTACCACACTAGCTTATAGTTATCCTTGAAGACTAACATACTGATACTAACATCTAAAAAATGTTATTTTAATTTGACTGGACCTTTAAAAAAATAAATATATGATTAAATAACCCAGATTTTTACAACAAATCAAAGCATTTGTTATGCTGACCAATTGCCATTTTATTAAAAAAATGCTCTAATTGACAATATTTTATTTGAACTTAGGAAGAAATGTTATCAGACCATTTAAAGTATCAAATATACATTTTACACAAATCCTTACCGAATTACTCTATACACTTAATTTTTTTCCATAGCTGTAAGTATATTGTTAGTATAAACTTATATCTATTTTATATCTTATATCTAATATACTTATATCTATTCATATACGAACTCACTTACTTTAACAAATGACACACCAGTACTCATTGCCGTTTTGACGATCACATCATCATTTTGGGTCACCTTTTCAAAAAAAACAAAAGAGCAGATTTGGACTTGATAGCATGATTGCTTCCTTTTCAATTTAAATACCATCATAAAAAAATCGTACCTCTATTGGTTTAGCCACAGGCTTCTGCTGAGTTAGTTGGATTCTGCTGATCCTTTCGCCTTTAGTTTTGTATTCAATGTCAACCACCATGTCTAAATTGGCTTCTTTGGCTTTAATGCTGTACATGGTGAGGGCTTCCAAAGTAAGAATGCTGTCCTGATAATACGGGAGAGAAAAAAACAGATCTCATTTGACAAGGATATGATTAAAAGGATAGTTCACCCAAAAACTGAAAATCCTCTTATCATTTATTGACCCTTCACTTGTTCCAAACCTGTTTGGCTTTCTTTCATCCATTGAACACAAAAGAAGATATTTTGAAGAATGCACGTTCACGCAGGCCGCGGTCACGTGGACACGAGTGACAGCGCTAAAAACAAATGCTCAATCAAAACTTTTTAAAATCCTGAATCAATATTGGAGTTACTTTTGCACGCAGAACATGTAAACTGGTCCGGTGACATTCTTGCTGTGAGGCAACAGTGCTAACCACTGGGCCGCCATGCCACCCTATTTAGGAAGGAGGAGTAGGGGTCAAAGGGGGGAATTCTTCAAAATAAAGATAACTTAAGGTAAGAAACTTTGGTTATTTATAGTGCGATAGGATTCATCTGATTGGTGAATTAAGTGTTAGCTAATGCGGGACCAGCCGTGGTCAATCATAAGCACGGGATCCTCTCGAAATTAGTTTATAAATTAACTTCACAAAAAAAGAAGCAAATACCTGTGTTGAATAGACGCCTCCTCCGTATCTCTGGTCTTGCGTTAACCAATTCAAGATGGGTTTTGCATATTCAGTTTCACCTCTGGTTAAAGTGTTAAGCAGGACGTAAACTGTTGTTTCCACAGTCTTTGCTGTCGCACTGCTGGGTTTTAATGGATCAATGTTGGTTTTAGATTCTTGCCAGAAACGAACTCTTGCTGGGTTTCCTGTAAACAAGGAAATAATGGTGTGTATTAAATATGAGAGGGTGCTAAAATGTGCAAAAGTTTTGTTCAGACGTACACTGTAAAAAATATCCGTAAATTAGCAGTTTTCCGTTTTTTTGTGATTCATGTGTTAATATTTTATTTCCCCCATTTATTATGCTTTTGAATTGCATTATGCGACGTTGATCGTTCTTCCAACAACTTGTTATCCTGAAAAATCTGAGCTTTAATTGTAACTTTAATTGACATTTTTATTAGTTTGAAGTCATATACTGTCTGAGTTGGTGATGTAAAACTACGGTACAAAAACCTTGTAATAAACTGCCAGTATTTCTGTTATTTTACAGACCTATTTCTTTATATATTATTTCTTAAACATTATATTATTTTAAACTACAACAATGTCACTTAGTTAAACTGTAGATTTGAATTTTCAACATTAAAAGTCAAGAGCAGAGATCGAGCTCCCATAATGCAATTCACAACTGTAAATAAACGCAAAACACTTTTGATCACAAAATACACAAACTGTTAATTAACAGAAATTTTTACACTGTATGTAGAATATCCCATATGAGATTTTACCTTCGATTTGAGCCTGCCTTTTGATACCTTCATACACATTAACTGCAGTCCCATCGTTGATGTCTGCCACTGTCAGTGCATAGGATGCAATGGCTCTAACATATAAACTCTCAATCTTATGTGTGCTCTTGCGAAACCTGGAGATGAGGTACTGCATAGCACGATCTAAAGCATCTTTAAAAACCTAGAAAGACAACCATGCTGTTAGACACTGACAAGTCTGAAAGAGGAAGATTCCCACATTTAGGTTTCTGATTGGAAAAAATTTACCTGTAGTTTAAGGTTTGGAATTTTCAGAGCATTTTTAATCCCAATCATGACATAAGACGTGAGGTAGACTGACTTTTCAGTGACACCTACTCCGGCACCCTTAAAAAAATAAAACAAGATGAAGAGTTCACATGCAAAAACCTCCAGAAATTTCCTTCTAAAGTTATTTATTTATTTATTTATTTTTCTGTTATTTTACTTTAAAGGCAGTGATAAGAGCTCTAACCCTACCCAATAAAAGGGAAATTACTGAACCTACACACAAGAACCTGAGAAGAATGCTAACTTTACTATACTAACTTTACTTGTTAAAAGCTATTAGTTACTATTAAATTATTCATTCATTCATTTTCCTTCAGCTTAGTCCCTTATTTATCAGGGGTCACCACAGCGGACTGAACTGCCAACTATTCCGGCATATGTTTTAGCAGAGGATGCTCTTCCAGCCACAAAGCAGTACTGGCAAACACCCATACACTCTCACATTCACACACACTCATACACTACGGCCAGTTTAGTTCATCCAATTCACCTATAGCGCATGTCTTTGGACTGTGGGGGAAATCATAAACACATCTTCTTCTTCTTCTTCTTCTGCTTCTTTTTACATACCATGAGTTTATGTGGATTGGTTTTTGCCATCTCAGAGAAGGAGCCATCTTCATTTTGACAGTTTTTAATCAGCCAGTGGATGGCGTTGGTCAGCACATCAGTGTCCAAAGAGACATATTCATGAATGTCAGACAATGTCTTGATTATAAGAGCTGTCACCCTAAAGAGGTTTATACAAACATACTCCAAAAAATTAATTGTTGGTGTAGCTTAATTTAATTATGACACACTTTTCCACACATTTGAATTGTGTTATTTCAACTTATTTGAATTGCGTTATTTCAACTTATTCTGAATCATCAATGTCTAATCACTGTCATTTGAATTACCTTGTGAACACAGCTTACTCTTTTGAAGCCAATTAATTTCAATTGCTTAATTTGGACAATCAGACCTTTCTGGTATTTATTGCAGTTCAAACTGCAACTGTTTTAATAATGCCTACACTGTAAAAAATGCTGGGTTCCACCCAAACGAAAAAAATTAAGTTGTCGCCCCCCAGAAATAAAGAATTGTATTGTTTGAGCTCATGATTGCTGCTCTTCTGCAACCTCAAAACTCAAAACATTACATGAAACTGTTTTAAATCTTGAAACTAACGAATTAAACTCTAACAAGTCTTTCTCTTAACTTAAAAAAACCTAAGATTACTTTTACTGTCAACATTTTCCCTTCTAAATTCAATCCCACACAAAAAAAAACATTGTTGGAAACTACACACACTCAAAAAAATGACTTTTGCATGTTTAAACTATTTATTTAAAATGAGTTGAAACAACACAATTCTTAAGTTTTTTTGAGACAACTTAATTATTCATTCATTCATTTTCATTTCGGCTTAGTCCCTTTATTAATCTGGGGTCGCCACAGCGGAATGAACCGCCAACTTATCCAGCATATGTTTTACGCAGCGGATGCCCTTCCAGCTGCAACCCATCTCTGGGAAACATCCATACACACCCATTCACACTCATACACTACGGACAATTTAGCTTACCCAATTCACCTATAGCACATGTCTTTGGACTTGTGGGGGAAACCGGAGCACCTGGAGGAAACCCACGCGAACACGGGGAGAACATGCAAACTCCACACAGAAACGCTAACTGACCCAGCCGGGGCTCGAACCAGCGACCTTCTTGCTGTGAGGCGAACGTGCTATCCACTGCACCACCGTGAGGCCCTAGTTTATGTTCAATCCGCTTAAATTTATAATAAGATGAAGTTAATCGATTTGTGTTGGGACAACTTGAAGGAATTGTGTGGAATCCAGCATTTTTTACACTGCAAATTAAGTATGAAGTATTACATAATCAATTTGTGTTGGGACAACATGAAGGAATTAAGTGAACTTATTAGTTTTTACAAATTTAAGTGGATTAAACACAAAAAATTTGGTTGTCCCCCCAAAAAAACTCAAGAATTGTGTTGTTTCAGCTCACTTAAAATAAGTAGTTTGAGCATAAAGCAAACTTCCTTTTTTGAACGTACTATCCAGGTAGTAACATCAACTCAATTCCTTCATTTACAAATTTAAGTGGATTGAACATAAAACCAATACATTGTCCAAAGAAATGACAAGAATTGTGTTGTTTCAGCTCATTTCAAACAGGTAGTTTGAACAAGAAGCAGCAATCTTTTTTTATCAGTGCATGCAACATTACTCTTGTGCTTCTCCAGGAGAATGTGAGAAGTGCGTAAATTAAAGTGATTATATTAGGCCTATTTTATGTATACGTGTAAACACAATCAAGCATAAGAATGCGGCAAATAGAAAACTGAGCAGTTGTTTACCAGGTGCTGGGGGTTTTGTCCTTTTTTGCCCACATGCTGAAGGCTTCTCCATTCTTCAGCTGAAATGACATGATGCTGGTGATGCCTGAAAAGCAATAGTGAGTTGAATTGCTTTATGGAATAATAATAAGCACTAACGATACTGATAATAACTGACACAGTGCTTTTCATATACACATGTAAAAATGCAATTATTATTATAAAATTGGAAAATAATGATATTGTTTTGGGCAACACGATGGCTCAGTGGGTAGCACGTCGCCTCACAGCAGTTGGCGTTTCTGTGTGGAGTTTGCATGTTCTCCCCTTGTTGGCGTGGGTTTCCTCCGGGTGCTCCGGTTTCTGCCACAGTCCAAAGACATGCGATATAGGTCAATTGAATAAACTAAATTGTCCGTAGTGTATGTGTGTGGATGAGAGTGTATGGATGTTTCCCAGTACTGAGTTGCAGCTGGAAGAGCATCCGCTGTAGGGATATAAAGGGGACTAAGGCGAAGGTAAATGAATGAATGAATGAATGATAATGTTTTATCATTACCGTTATACTATTATATGGAAAAATGTAATTGTAAATAGTAATAAAATGAATAATGAACACAGGAATTTAGCATGGCCAGACATGGAGACTTTTATATTTCTGTTATGAAGACTGTAAAAAACTAAAAAATTATAAAAATTAGATTTATTTAAATGTAAGATTTATGCAGAAAACTTGACCATAAAATAAAAAAAAAAAAAACGTCTCAACTTTTACTTAAGATTTACAGTGCAAAACCAATAACTTGTTTGTTAAACTAAGCTACAGTAGCTCTCTCATATAATACACCCTCTAAAAGACAGACAATATTACTTTACAAGTTGTACTGTACATAAATAATCAAAATATTTTCATAATATTCAATAATATTACTGAAATTCCTATAAATATTGAACAAATATATGTCTACACACATCTACATAAGTAAATAAATAGATCCAATGTAGGGCTCATAAATATTCAGTGAATTTCAAAGGGTGCAGATTCTACATGGTCCTATACTGTAAAAAACACTGTCGCCTCACAGCAAGAAGGTCGCTGGATCAAGTCTCGGCTGGGCCAGTTGGCATTTCTGTGTGGAGTTTGCATGTTCTCCCTGTGTTCGTGTGGGTTTCCTCCGGGTGCTCCGGTTTCCCCCACAGTCCAAAGACATGCAGTGGAAATAAATTGGATGAACTAAATTGGCCGTAGTGTATGAGTTTGTGTGTGAATGTTAGAGTGTATGGGTGTTTCCCAGTACTGGGTTGCGGCTGGAAGGGCATCCACTGCGTAAAACATATGCTGGTTAGTTGGCGGTTCATTCCGCTGTGGCAACCCCTAATAAAAAAGGGGCTAAGCCGAAGGAAAATGAATGAATGAATTTTTTTACAGTGTACCTGTGTTATTCAACAGGAAATGTAATGATAAGCTCAGTCATTTTTATTCTGCTTTATACTGGAACAGAATAACTTACCAGCTTGCATCTTTCTCCTCAGTTCCTTTTCACTCGCAGCCGACTCTTTCCCCAAAATGTTCCATTTCTCTGTCTTGTCTAAGTAGTGGTAGACATAGTAGACTGGCAGGAGACTCATGAGCTCCAGCTCTGCGCTTCCCCTTGGCAGATTGGTCAGCTTTTTTATACCTTCTGGGTTATTCAATATTGACAGAATATCTCCCAGTACTTCACCTGAACAAGGAGGAAATACAGGATGTAAGCTGACAACAACATCTCCTCATTATAAAAACTTCTGGAACTTTCAGTATTTTTATTTTAAAACGCAGCCTGTAAAAGAAACTTTACTGAGCAAATCTGATTTATATTAATGGTCAAGTTTAGAATAATTATCAGTAAATTTGGTCACAATAAACAGAAATAGGGGGCGCCTTACTATGTTCACCAATGGAAAATGGATGTCACCTCGTAGTGATATTTAGTACTGCGCCCAAGCTATTTGTTTTTGAGATATCAACTTCAAATTCGGAATACAGTTTTTCAAATATTTAGCTTTGATTTTCTGTCAATTTTAGGCTAAAAACTGATTTTGTAAAATACATATTTTATGTAAAGTATAAAAATATACATTTATTGTTTTATTATTATTGTTTCATAAACATAATTATTTTTTAGCTACAATCTGACAGGTGTGTTCTATAAAATGAGACCAACCTTAAATCTGTGCACCAAAGTGTTGAAATTTGGCAACAATTTAAGTCAAACATTCACTATTTTCACTATTTTCACTATTTTTTTGAATATATACTTGAAACATTACTTAAGTATGCTTATTAAAAAGAAGGACAGGCTTCCGTGCATCATACCATTAACTGTGAGAATTCGATCCACAGTTGACTTGGGCACAATTTTTGGTGGAATAACATTTTTAAACTCAAGTTTTCGCATGGGAGTACCTAAAAAGAAGAAGAAAACATATTACGATATGCGCACAAATCATATTGTTACTACACAAAGCCCATTTCAGTCTTTCTTACCAAAGACTCCATTTGGATCTATTCTTTTGCCATTGTATTCTTCCACTCTAATTCCCTCCGGCTGTGAAGTACCAACAAATGAGTCTGTCAGGTTATAATCTCAAGCATACCAAACTGAAATATGAGTGATTTAGAATATTTAAGAACTCTTCCCCCTAGTTCTTAACTCGTCTTTTTTGATGAGGTTTTATAGCAATCCATGTTTTAGGTATATAAAAATGCAACATTTTTGACAAACCACCCCCCCACCCCCTGAAATCTACATTTTTTTTAAATTTTCAAGATATAGAGTATATAATACACACACACACACACACACACACACACACACACACACACACACACACA
>CAIGQW010054063.1:2566588-2592022 GCA_903798125.1 Danio choprae | reverse complement strand
ACACACACACACACACACACACACACACACACACACACACACACACATACACACACATACACACACACAAACACACACACATAAATTGGTCTGAAGGAAGTATAAAGAAATTGATCATTAATGAATAAAATGATAATTAATTAGTATTTCAGGGCTCCACTGTGCTCGTTCCATAGTCTTTTATTATGAAATTACTTGTTCTAAATTTGACATTATTATTGCTATTTATTCCCAGAGATGGGTCGCAGCTGGAAGGGCATCCGCTGCGTAAAACATATGCTGGATAAGTTGGCGGTTCATTCTGCTGTGGCGACCCCAGATTAATAAAGGGACTAAGCCGAAATGAAAATGAATGAATGAATATTGCTATTTAAACTATAATTACACTGAATGACACACAAATACTGTACATTCACACACAGATATAGAGATATATCCATATACTGTTAGACTTTGTCGCAATTTTACAGTAATTTACTGCAAAAAATGCCCAGTAAAGTACCACATGCATTCTTTACAGTTCACTACTGTAATATTTACTGCATTGTGTGTCATTTAAAAACTTTTACAGTAACTTATTGCATATTAGGAATTTGCTGTATTTTACTGTAATCAAAGTAATCAAGTACTGGTACTGTAGTCGAAGACAAATTGAGACAGTTGATGAAAACTGTAGTCACTTGTTTGGAATGTATTAAATTCAATAGTAAATACTAAAAATAAAGGTTTTGTACTGCTAGTGTAAAATGTAAATAAATTACAGTAAAAGTACTGTAAAATTTCCATACTGTTAAATTAAAATGTGGTAAAGGGCATTTTACCATAAAATGAAGTTGCGATAAGGCTATTTTACTGTAAAATTGTGGTAGGGGCCTGCTACTGTAACACACATTTACAGGTAAGTTACTGTAAAGGGGCAGTTGTGGTCACTTGCTGCCAGTAAGTTACCGCAAAATACAATAAAATGTCTATAAGTGTATATAACGCTCGATCCCCCCTGAAGGATGTCAAAACATGCTGTATGGGGAGCTTGCCCTTTAATACTGAGAAATAGTTTTCTATATCTTAAATAATGTTAACAATTAAAAAGTAATATAAATATAGATTTGACCACCCCTATAATGGTTCATACCACTGTAAATCGTGGAGAAAAAACTCATTCAGCAGTATAAAACCAGCAGATTTAGAGCACCGATTGACATCGTAAGTGTTCACAAGACACTTTTCTTGTAAAATAGGTGTTTTTATCTACATGTAGCCTAAAAGTAAAAAACATTTAGAAGCATAGTTTGTACAGTTTGACCTACAGTAACCTTTGAAATAGCTAATCAGCGGTTACTGTAGGTCAGAATACATTAAATACATTCATTCATTCATTTTCTTTTCGGCTTAGTCCCTTTATTAATC
Source organism: Danio choprae (assembly GCA_903798125.1). NCBI lineage: Eukaryota > Metazoa > Chordata > Actinopteri > Cypriniformes > Danionidae > Danio > Danio choprae. The sequence goes on along the minus strand of CAIGQW010054063.1, from coordinate 2,590,615 downwards.
TGGGGTCACCACAGCGGAATGAACAGCCACATTAAATACATTTAAACTTAAATATATTTTATTAATAAATTAGATGTCTTTTAAATAAGTACATCAATTTGATTCACTGAAGAATGTATTGCACAACTAACATTACCAAAAAAGTTCATCAATGTACAATTGACACCTTGTATATGTCTTCAAAATTCACTACTTTGGGGAAAAAGCATCTACTCTGTTTTTCTTTTTGTCAAAAATTTTGCATTTTTGATGAAACCATATCTGCATTCAAGTGATAATAAAGCATGAACACATGAAGATATTGTAAAATGCCCTTTTTCTTTAAAACAAAGGCTTGGTTCTTTATTTTGATATATAATAAGATCATATATTCCTAGCAGAAAATATTCTGAGGGCCGTCAAATTAAGGTGAGAATCAAAAAATCTAAATCACAATGCTGGCGGTGACTGACAGAGTTAATAAACAACTTTAAATCATACTGTATTCTTTAAAAAAATAAATAAACATGAAATGAAAGGTGCAGAACTCAAAACACAGACTGTGTATTACTTCTTACCACCACTTTCAGTTTCTTGACCACACTCTCAGTGATCAACTCGGTTGTTAAAGTGAAAGTGAGTGTATGAGTGCCCGCTTCCAAAGCCATGATGTAGAATGAGACCATAGCCACTGAGCCACCTGCCACATGCCCACTGTTTTCATTTGTCTTATCATGATTCCCCTGTTGAGCTCCACGAAACACACACACTGCACTTGATGCCGTCAGGGTCACAGTGAACTATATGCAGGACACATAGAAACACACAGAAGGGATTATCAGCATAATACACTGTAAAAAATGCAGTGTTCCACACGATTATTTCATGTTGTCCCATCACAAATCAATTAAGTTAAATTAACTCTTAACTAATTAAGTTAAGTTCCAAAAAAATCTAAAGAATTGTGTTGTTTCAGCTCATATTACATAAGTAGTTTGAACAAGCAGCAATATATGTGAGTGTAAGATACTTAAATTCTCTCTCTTTCTCACTCTCTCTCTCTCTCTCTCTCTCTCTCTGTGTGTGTGTGTGTGTGCGTGTGTGCGTGCGTGCGTGCGTGCGTGCGCGCGTGTGCACATCTGATTCTGGTGTCTGCATCAATTTCACTTAATCAAAATGGATTAAATTGATGAAGTGTGATTTATACGTAGCATATTACTGCAAGTGAAGAAATGTTTTTTGTAAATATAAAATATTAAAATATAGGTGACAATGTTCCATTGTTAGATGAAAAAATAAAACATATTTATTCTGATAATTAATTACATTATACAAAATTTGAAGTTTGAATGAAGCATACAAGAAGGGAGGGTTAGAAGGGAGTCTTTTATTATGAAATGAAATAATAATTGACATCAATTATTGGTATGTAAACTATAGTTACACTGAATGACATTTTAGTGGGTGTCTTGTGTTCGGTAAATCATGGTAAAAATGTAAGATAGTCATTATTTTTTGCTCAGAAAGTTCACATTCTAAAACACAGGGAATACAGTTAAAGCTGCATTGTACTTTTATTGTGTTGATGCTCATTTATGCAGTAAATAAATTAGTAAAAACAAATGACAAAAAAACATGAAGTAATATTATTAGTGTTAATTATATTATTTAAATGTTAAATAATATAATTAACACTATTAATAATACTTAACTTTATTTTTTTTTTATAATTTATTTACTGCATATTTTCATTATAATACATAATTTAAAATGTAATCTATTCCTTTGATTTTCAATATCCTCTTCAAAAATCTTTCTACTTTGCTGATTTGCTATTTATTTCTACGTAATATTAGTGCCAAAGTTTCACCCTTCTTGGACCAGTTTAACGCATTTAATTTCACTGACCTTAAATGTTCAAATGTTAGTGTAGATGTTATATTTATTTTTATTTTAACATATCCTCCTGCATAAAAAGTGAAGCTCTCACCTTAATGACTGAAGAGCGCTGATTGTAGACCGAACCCTTGAGCTGTATCTGCTCTCCACGAACCATAGAATAAGGCAACGGGACATCCACCCAAATTTCTTGGGACACCTGAATCCTTTCATCCGACACACAAATCCCTGACCAAAAGAACAGGAGAGTCTGAGATTCTGACCACATTCTGACCGTTTTCATCTCATTAGCATTGCAGTATTCTGTTCAATCAGAAATCTTATTATATAGCCTTAAAGGGATAATCCACCCGAAATTAAAAATCTGTCATTTTTTGATAAATTTGGAAACAGATGACAAAAACTCTGCTGGTCCCTTTGAAAAAGTAAAACAGTTATATATAATACATAATATATATAATGTTTATACACCCCCATGTTTATATACTGTATTTATTGAATTTAGCTTACCCAATTCACCTATAGCGCATTTCTTTGGACTTGTGGGGGAAACCGGAGCACCCGGAGGAAACCCACGCAAACACGTGGAGAACATGCAAACTCCACACAGAAATGCCAACTGACCCAGCCGAGGCTCGAACCAGCGACCTTCTTGCTGTGAGGCGATTGTGTTACCCACTGCGCCACCGCGGCACCCATTTTTACAATTTTTACAATATTTGTATTTCATTTTATTACCAACCACTGATTCTTCCAGTTTCCATTTTTGAAAACTGCTTTGCAAGATGTTTTTTTTTATCAATTTACCTCTAGAAGAGATATTGGAAACACTTTAAACAATGCAGGTCAATATTTGTTTTCTTTTGTATTATTGCCTGTCATTTTGTAAGATGGGTGTTCACGTATGTTGTGAATATATGTTTCAGACAACTCTGTTAGTATGTAAAATAAGATATTTTGAATAATGTTATGGCAGCACGATGACGCAGTGGGTAGCACAATCGCCTCACAGCAAGAAGGTCGCTGGTTCGAGCCCCGGCTGAGTTTGATGGTATTTCTGTTTACATGTTCTCCCCGTGTTGGCGTGGGTTTCCTCCGGGTGCTCCGGTTTCCCCCGCAAGTTCAAAAACATGCGCTATAGGTGAATTGGGTAAACTAAATTGTCCGTAGTGTATGAGTGTGAATGGGTGTGTGTGGATGTTTCCCAGTGATGGGTTGCAGCTGGAAGGGCATCTGCTGCGTAAAACATATGCTGGATAAGTTGGCGGTTCATTCCGCTGTGGCGACCCCAGGATATTAAAGGGACTAAGCCGAAAAGAAAATGAATGAATGAATGAATGAATGAATAATGTTATTAACTAAACGAATTTCTAACTTTAGGTGGACTATTTTATGATTTAATCTATTTAATGGTTGATTGTGCTAATGTAATTTATAGATGATGTACAGCTAAATCGTACATTTAAATAATCTGCGTACTGTACATGTAAGAGAGAATACGCATTTTTAAATACATATCAGCCACCAGGTGGTGCTAAAACAAAGCATTTTGATCCAGCTTGTTTCCTCACCTTCGTTGAATACCCCAACTGCTTTTAGTTCCCATGTAGTGATTGAATCCGGAAGAGTTTTACTAATGCTCACAGAACCAGATCTTTTAAAAACAATAATTAGAAGAAAATAGAATATTATCTGCACAGTTCAACATCACAGAGTCATTTTACCCAGATGTAGCCTTGATCAGGATTTATTTCTAAGCATATTATTATTACCAATTAAATTCTCATTTTAAAGGAACTAAAAATAAAAAATAAAAAAGGCTCATTTTAAAACTCCCCTACAGTTAAACAGCTGAGAGTTACCCCTGGCAGGAGCACTTTTAGCTTAGCTTAGCATAGATCATTGAATCGGATTAGACCATTAGCAACTCGTTTAAAGTTGACAAAAGAGATAATTTTCCTGTTAACGCTTGTAGTTACATCGTGGCCTAAGACTGGTGGAAAATGAAAAGTTGGTTGTTCCTTGATTATGATTTTCTTTTATTATTACGCCAGAATGCGAGCATAATTCCAAGCCATATTAACCTAGAAAACAGCAACTTCTCAATTCTGTCTGTCTTAGTACATGATTTGACTTCAATAATCAAGCTTTAAATAGGAAAATTATCAAAACTCTTTGGTCATTTCAAAATGAGATGCTAACGGTCTAATCCAATTCAATGCTTTATGCTAAGCTAAGCTAATAGTGCTCCCGTCAGACCCAGAATTAATTTTAAAAATGCTAAAACTTAAGCCTCTATTTTAAAAAAACAACAACTGGAGTGTTCCCTTAAAATATATATTTCATAATTTACTTCACAAAACAGAATGGATTGTGATTCATAAAGTGTTCCTACTTGCTGAGGTGTTCCTCCCATAACCAGCTCTCAGGGAAGTAGCTCCTAACCTGAGACAGCGGCGCGTCCATCAGAAAGTCGATTGCTGCATTGTGTAAAGAAAAAAGTTTGATCCTTACTTTTTTAAAAACACATTTAGTTAACCAAGTCAATATTATGCCATTTAAGTAACACCCATACCTGCGCGGCTTAGAATTATTTTATCTGGATTCTCTTTACGAAGACTCCTAGCAAATACACAGCACTGCTCAAAGGCACGCTGGCACCTTATCTCCTTCTCGAAATCTCTTCTCGTTTTCTTGCTACAGAAAGATTGTCATGAATGAAATTATTTGCTGGAATAAATGACACGACATAAAGATACAGGCCTAAATGTTAAAAGAGAGATCATGTTTCAATCGCATGGATGATATCAAAGGGATTGTTCACTCGAAAATGTACATTTACTCACTATTTACTCACCCTCAAGTGGTTTCAAACCTTTATGAGTTTCCTTTTTCGGTCTTTTAATTACAAAAGAAGATATTTTGAAACTGGTAACCATTGACTTCAATAGAAAAAAACAAATAGTATGGAAGTCAATGGTTACAGGTTTCCAGTTTTATTCAGAATATCTTCTTCATATATATCTTCGTGTTCAACAAATGAAGGGTGAGTCAATTTTCAGTTTTGGGTAAACTATCCCTTTAAAGCATTTGGTAGCAATTTAAATGAACTCACAAATAAATATATATATACACTGGGGTAAGAATAATTCCGTGCTTGACTGTATATTGAAAAAAAATACTGTTAGTTACTTTACTTAAAAAAGTGAGTAAACACATTGCCTTAAAACGGACTAGTTGACTTTACTTAAAAAACTTAATGAAGCCATTGTAACTTGGAACTGTTAAGTTGAATTAACTTAATTAAGGATTATCCACAGTTTATTTAATTAATAGTCTTAAGTCAATGGGTTAACTCACTTTTTAAAATTAGTGACCTATTTGCTTTTTTAAAGTGAACTAATTGCTTTTCATTCATTCATTCATTTTCATTTTCGGCTTAGTCCCTTTATTAATCTGGGGTCGCCACAGCAGAATGAACAGCCAACTTATCCAGCATATGTTTTACGCAGCGGATGCCCTTCCAGCTGCAACCCATCACTGGGAAACATCCACACACTCTCATTCACACTCATACACTATGGACAATTTAGCTTACCCAATTCACCTATAGCGCATGTCTTTGGACTTGTAGGGGGAAACCGGAGCACCCGGAGAAAACCCACGCAAACACGGGGAGAACATGCAAACTCCACACAGAAACGCCAACTGACCCAGCCGAGGCTCAAACCAGCAACCTTCTTGCTGTGAGGCGAACGTGCTACCCACTGCGCCACTGTGAGGCCCACTAATTGCTTTTTACAATGTATAACACTATGCTTTATACAAAACACTTTACAGTATACACACTGCAGTTTTTGTAGATGTTTGTTTTAGGCGGTTTTGGTCAGAATTTTACAAAATATAACACAATTCATTCATTTTCCTTCAGCTTAGTCTCTGATTATCAGAGGTCGCCACAGCAGAGTGAACCACCAACTATTCCAGCATATATTTTATGCAGCGTATGCCCTTCCAGCCGCAACCCAGTACTGGGAAGCACCCATACACACCATTCACACACACACACACTCATGCACTACAGCTAACTTCGCTCATCCAATTAACTTATAGTGCATGTCTTTGGACTGTAGGGGAAACTGGAGCACCTGGAGGAAACCCAAGCCAACATGGGGAGAACATGCAAACTCCACACAGAAATGCCAACTGGCCCATCCGAGACTAGAACCAGCGACCTTCTTGCTGTGAGGTGACAGTGCTAACCACTGAGCCACCGTGCTGTCCAACATAGCTGTCACACCCCCTGCACGTTCTGTCAGCCCCGATCACCAGTCACACTCTCCAGCCACCACACAACGCACTCACTCACCTGATTATTAATCACACACACCTGTTCACTCATCACACTCACCTGCTCCAGTCATTACCACTGCACTATATAGCCTCACTCTCTCCAGTCCTTCATTGTCCGGTATCAACTTCATATGATCACAACTCTCTCCGTCTGCTCATCTCGATCTTCTGCTACGGCTATCTGCGACTCTTTGAACCCAGAGACTAACCCCTGTCATCGGCTTGCTCTGCTCAAGGGAAGAGATTCTATTGACTACTGACTTTACATTGAACTGCTTGCTAGCACCACGGTGCGAAGATCTACTTGTGTTTTAAATAAACACTGTGTGAACGATATCTTGTCTCTGCCTTCTGTGATCCGTGACAGGATACCGGACCTTTACAAAACATTCCCGGAGAGATGGACGGTCTCGCTAATACTTCCGGGATCGCCGCTGATTCTCACCCGGAAGCAGCGGCGTTGAGCCAGCAGCCAACGAATCCTCCTGTTAACCCACTCACTATGTCGAGCTCAGCTCTCTCTCGCTCCGCCAGTTATGCTGCCGATCCTAATACCTGTGCCGGATTCGTGCTGCAATGCTCTCTTTACATAGAGACCAACTCTGCATCCTTCCCCAACGAAATCTCAAAAATCGCCTTCGTCATCTCTCTCCTCACGGGCCGAGCACTACAATGGGCCAACGCCCTCTGGGACGCCCGCAACCCCGTCTTTCACTCCTATCACTCCTTCACCCAGCACTTCAAAGAAGTATTCGGCACTGCACTTACATCACTTTCCGTCCACGATGAACTCATTTCCCTCAGTCAAGGCAAACTAACCATCCACGAATACACTCTGCAGTTCCGCACACTCGCCGCCAGTAGAGGGTGGAACCAGGTAGCGCTGTTAGCCGCCTACCGACAAGGACTGACACCCAACGTTCGCCAACACATGGTAATCTATGAGGATAGCACAGACCTCGAAGTGTTCATTAGAAAGGCTATCAGCGTCTCCCAGCATCTCAACGCTTGTTCCACCCCTACTAATCATCACAGAACACCATCTCATCATCATCTGTCACCACCACTCACCACCGTTGAAACCCCTAGTCTTCGTCACCCCTCACCGTCTCCTCTCGACCTAGAAGAACCTATGATTACGGACGCCTACCATCTCACTTCAGCAGAACGCAACAGACGACTCCGTCTCCAGCTCTGCTTATACTGTGGCGAGGCGTCCCATCTCATCGCAGGCTGTCCTGTTCGTCCTCCTCGTCCAATGGTGAGTGCCTGTTCCATCACTCCTTCAATCTGTAATATTCCTCATCTGCAAGCAACCCTAACCATAAACTCTTGTGATTTTCCCATCAACGTCCTGGTGGACTCCGGAGCCGCTGGAAACTTCATCTCTACGAACTTCATAAACAGACATCGCATTCCTACAGTCGTTAATGAAACCCGGTACCAGATTTACACTATCCAGAACTCACCATTGGGCGATGGCCAGATCACCCGTCGGACACGCCCAGTTACTCTGCTGATTTCACCCAGCCACCGAGAAAGACTCCACCTCCTGGTCTTACCCAGGGCTAATGTCGATGTTGTGTTGGGTCGACCCTGGCTGATCCAACACCAGCCAACCATCGACTGGAGCACGGGGCGGATCCTCAGCTAGAATAAGACCTGCAAGGACCACACTCATGACCCACCTAACAACCAGCCTTCTCTTCCCCTTCACTCAACCGCCTTGGATCACCTCACTCAGCACGTTCCTTCCACCTACCACTCGTTCCTGGATGTCTTTAGTAAGGAACGTGCTACACAACTTCCTCCTCACCGGCCCTGTGACTGTAGCATCGACCTGCTGCCCAATGCTAAACTACCGCACGGTCGCATCTACCCACTTTCCCGTCCTGAACACGAGGCGATGGAGAGCTATATCCACGAAGCCATCACCCAGGGTTTCATCCGGCCATCCAAGTCTCCTGCCGCATCGAGCTTCTTCTTCGTCTCCAAGAAGGACGGAGGGCTCAGACCCTGTATCGATTATCGGGTGTTGAACGAAGCTACGGTAAAATTCGCTTACCCTCTGCCACTGGTACCAGCAGCCCTTGAGGAGCTCCGGGAGGCGCGAGTTTTTAGTAAGCTGGATCTCCGCAGCACGTACAACCTAATCCGTATTCGAGAGGGAGATGAGTGGAAAACCGCCTTCATAACCCCTATTGGCCACTACGAATATCTAGTGATGCCCTATGGGTTAGCAAACAGTCCATCGGTGTTCCAGAATTATATGAATGAAATCTTCCGGGATCTCCTCCACAAATGTGTCATTGTATACATCGACGACATCCTCATCTATTCCCGTAACCTAGAAGACCACCATAATCAAGTCTGCCAAGTGTTACGTCGTCTTCGCAAGCACCAACTCTACCTAAAGGCCGAAAAATGTGAGTTCCATCAATCCACCATCTCCTTTCTCGGCTACGTGATCTCCGCTGCGGGGGTCCAGATGGAAAAAGCCAAAGTAGACGCAGTAACTAACTGGAAAGTGCCTCAAACCGTCAAGGAGCTCCAGCGCTTTCTAGGATTCGCCAACTTCTACCGACGCTTCATCAAGAATTACAGCTCAGTATCAGCACCCTTGTCATCTCTCCTCAAGGGGGGTCGAAGAACCATCGCCTGGAGCTCAGAGGCGGATCGCGCCTTCCGACTCCTCAAGAGCAAGTTTACCGCAGCACCCATCCTCAAACACCCAGATCCTACACGGCCCTTCGTTGTAGAAGTCGATGCGGCAGACATAGGAGTGGGGGCCGTACTCTCCCAGTGGTCAGACAAACCCAAAGCTCTCCATCCGTGTGCGTACTATTCCCGTAAGCTCAGTCCTGCAGAACAGAATTACGGCATAGGGGACCGTGAGTTACTGGCTATTAAACTGGCCCTCGAGAAATGGCGGCATTGGCTGGAAGGAGCACAATTCCCCTTTTCTGTGATTACGGACCACAAAAACCTTCAATATCTACGCAATGCTCAACGTCTGAATGCTCGTCAAGCTCGGTGGTCTCTGTTCTTCGCCAGATTCAACTTTTCCATCACGTACCAGCCTGGGAGCAAAAACTGTAAAGCGGACGCCCTTTCCCGCCTACACTCACCAGATCCCGTTCAAGACACTCCCGAGCCCATCTTACCACCATCCATATCCATTGCTCCTATCCTATGGAAAATCGACGAAGAAATTCGAGCCGCCACCCTCGAGGAGCCAGCCCCTCCAGGTCTTCCTCACGGGTTGTCCTACGTACCATCTTGTCACCGTCTCACCCTCATCGAAAGTACGCACACCTCCCTCGGTTCAGGGCACCCGGGCAGCAGGCGAACCCTCTCGCTCCTACGTGGGAAATACTGGTGGCCTGGTATGGCCAAGGACGTAGCCCAGTATGTTCGGGGGTGTTCGGTCTGCGCCGTAACCACCACTCCTCACCGCCTTCCTGAAGGCAAACTCCAACCTTTACCAATTCCCCGCCGACCCTGGACCCACATCGGAATAGACTTTGCCACAGATTTACCTCCATCTCAGGGTCACACCACAATATTAGTGGTCGTCATCCCACTCAAAGCTCTACCTACCGCCTTGGAAACCACTGAAGCACTGTTCAACCACGTCTTCCGCAACTATGGTCTCCCCGAAAACATCGTCTCCGACTGAGGACCACAATTTATTTCCAGGGTCTGGCGGGCCTTCTTCCAGTTACTTGGCACATCCATCAGTCTCTCATCCGGCTACCATCCTCAAACTAACGGGCAGACCGAGCGTAAAATTCAAGAGATCTCACGCTACCTCCGAACCTACTGTGCTAACCACCAGAATTCCTGGAGCCAGTACTTACCGTGGGCAGAGTACGCCCAGAATTCCCTTCGCCAAGCTTCTACGGGACTAACCCCCTTTCAGTGCGTTCTAGGGTACCAACCCTCACTGTTCCCATGGACCGGCGAAGCCTCTGAAGTGCCCGCGGTGAACCACTGGTTCCAGGAGAGCGAGAGGGTATGGGACTCAGCCCACGTCCATCTCCAACGGGCAGTGCGGAGACACACCGAAGCCGCCAACCGCCGCAGATTACCCAACCCAATATACCATCCCGGGGACAAGGTGTGGTTGTCGACTCAAAACATCCGTCTCCGGCTGCCCTGTAGAAAGCTGAGTCCCCGCTACATAGGGCCGTACACAATCCACTCCCAGATTAACCCTGTCACCTACCGCCTCAACCTACCACCTCATTCCCGTATTCCTTCTGCCTTCCATGTCTCACTCCTTAAACCCTTCACTGACCCTGTTTCCTCTCCCTCCACAGACCCAGAACCGCCTCCCCCTCCAGCACAACCCGAAGTCTTGGGTGAGAACATCTACCAGGTCAAAGAAATCCTCGACTTCCGGCGGCGGGACGGCCGAATCCAATATCTAATTGACTGGGAAGGATTCGGTCCCGAGGAGCGGTCATGGACACCTCGGGAGGACATCCTAGATCCCACTCTCCTCGAAGAATTCCACCAGCGACATCCCAACCGTCCCGCTCCTCGAGGCCGCGGTCGTCCACGTCGCCGGTCCAGGGTGCCAGGAGTCACCCGTGGAGGGGGGGGTACTGTCACACCCCCTGCACGTTCTGTCAGCCCCGATCACCAGTCACACTCTCCAGCCACCACACAACGCACTCACTCACCTGATTATTAATCACACACACCTGTTCACTCATCACACTCACCTGCTCCAGTCATTACCACTGCACTATATAGCCTCACTCTCTCCAGTCCTTCATTGTCCGGTATCAACTTCATATGATCACAACTCTCTCCGTCTGCTCATCTCGATCTTCTGCTACGGCTATCTGCGACTCTTTGAACCCAGAGACTAACCCCTGTCATCGGCTTGCTCTGCTCAAGGGAAGTGATTCTATTGACTACTGACTTTACATTGAACTGCTTGCTAGCACCACGGTGCGAAGATCTACTTGTGTTTTAAATAAACACTGTGTGAACGATATCTTGTCTCTGCCTTCTGTGATCCGTGACAATAGCGCTATTTATACAATATTATTTTAAAACAAATATCCATTTACATGACCATTGCCAAAATGCATATTAAGCATTAATAATGTACGTATTTATAATTTTATTCCTTCATGATGTAAATTTGAGTTATTCTGAATAATTAATATGTGTTTAAGCAACACACTGGTAGACTTTGCCGCAATTTTACAGTTATTTACTACAAAAACAAAATACCACATAAATTCTGTACAGTTCACTTCTGTAATATGCACTGCATTTGAAAACCTTTACAGTAACTTACAGCATATTTAGAATTTGTGGTATTCTACTGTAATAAAGTACTGCTACTGTATTTGGAGACAAAGATGAGACAGCTTATTAAAAAGTTTTAAAATTATGCACAATGCAGTATTTAAAATGGATTTAAAATGAATTGAATGTATTAAATTTAATAGCAAATTCTAAAAATAAAGCTTTTTTTTACTGTGAAATGTAAATAAATTACAGTAAAAGTACTTTAAAAATTGTCATACTGTAAAATTAAAATGTGTATTTTTACGGTAAAATGAAATTGCGGTAGGGCCCTGCTACTGTAAAACACATATACAAGTAAGTTACTGTTAAAGGGACAGTTGCGATAACTTGCAGGCAACAGTGCTGTCAGTACGTTACTACAAAAAAATGTCTAACAGTGCATACAATACAATACAAACTGAATGTAAGTAATAACTAAATTCACGAAAAACGCATGCATTTTAGAGAAATATATAAAAAGTAAAGAAAGATCTCTAAAATAAGATGTCATGTAAAATGAAAAGTTCATTTACTTAGGTAAAGTCAGTCTGTCAGCCCGATCTTTGCAGGTCTCTAGCATCGGGCTACTGCGCGTCCCAGATAAGCAGCATTCCCTGAATGGCCCAAATTCTTGGGCTGCCAAACAAACGTGGGCATAAATTTGGTGATTGCTTTTATTAGAGTTTATTATAACATATACATTAACTTTCCAAACAATCTGCAAACATACCTTTATCCTCAAACTGCTTCTTCAGTTCAACTGAACGCTTTGGTCTAACCATGTCTGAGCAAGTCCCCCCTGAAAAAGGAGAAAGAAAAATACATTTGCCATTTAAAATAACGTCTATTTAATTTTATTTCTCACACTGAATCAAAAACTTTACCTTCACTAGAAGCCTTAGCATTGGCATTGGTGATAAACATAAGGCCAGAGCGATCAAACACATCAGCGTTATTTTTACCTCCTCCTTTTCCACAACCTAAATCACTTTTCTCAACATGCTGTAGAATCTGCCAGAGTGAGAAACAACACAAACAGTTAAAGTCAAACCTTTACAAACACTTTGCAGAATCTGCAAATTGTTCATTCATTCATTCATTCATTCATTCATTCATTCATTCATTTTCTTTCGGCTTAGTCCCTTATCAGGGGTAGCCACAGAGGAATAAACCATCAACTATTCTGGCATATGTTTAACCAAAGTGTTTATTATTTTACTAAAATAAGAGGGATAAAATGGATGTTATTTTAATCTGGGACCTGGACCACAAAACCTTATGTTGCACATTCAACAATACATTGTATAAGTTGAAAGTTGGGCCTCACGGTGGCGCAGTGGATAGCACGTTCGCCTCACAGCAAGAAGGTCGCTGGTTCGAGCCTCGGCTGGGTCAGTTGGCGTTTCTGTGTGGAGTTTGCATGTTCTCCCCGTGTTGGCGTGGGTTTCCTCTGGGTGCTCCGGTTTCCCCCACAAGTCCAAAGACATGCGGTACAGGTGAATTGAGTAAGCTAAATTGTCCACAGTGTATGAGTGTGAATGGGTGTGTATGGATGTTTCCCAGAGATGGGTTGCAGCTGGAAGGGCATCCGCTGCGTAAAACATATGCTGGATAAGTTGGCGGTTCATTCCGCTGTGGCGACCCCAGATTAATAAAGGGACTAAGCCGAAATGAAAATGAATGAATGAATGAAAGTTGAAAGTTTATTTCATGCCAAAAATCATTAGAATATTAGGTAAAGATCAGGTTTCATGAAGACATTTTGTAAATGTGCTTCAGTAAATATATCAAAACCTAATTAGTTAGTGATATGCAAAGCTTTAAGTACAATTTTCTCAAACCATCAGATTCCTGATTTGCAAATAATTTTATCTCAGCAAAATATTTATTCAGATTTTAGATTTCAATAAATTTTTTTTACCAATGTCAATATTTTTTGTCGTCCAGGGTCGCAATAATGACTTGAAAATGACATAAAACATTTACAGTCCACAGGAAAAAATTATAATTGAATTTATAAAAATGATCCAAATTTCAAAATCAAATTGTATTGGTCACATACAGAGTCATACACAGTATGATATGCAGTGAAATGCTTACAACCACTCGTGACCTTCAAATAGTAACAACAACAACAAAATAAAATAATAATAATAATAAAAATAATAACAATAGAATCTAATTTATGGAGAAGTAGAAGTCCTGCAATAGAAAGTAAAAGCAAATCTAAAATATTTTAACATGTATAAAAAAAATATTTTATTGGCTGTATAAAAAAGAATAAAGCTGAATAAAAGAGCTATCTGTGCAATCTGATCCTGTTCAAATCTTAACATATACTAGGTTTCTACCATGTTGTTACCTGATTATTTAATAATTTTTTTGCTGTTTGTTTTGTTTAATGATAGTTGAGTCGTCGTCCTGAACTGTTAAATCACCTCCTGTTGTTCAGACAAATTCTTTGGTTGTTTTGATCAGTAATATCTAAAAAAACACTTTTAAATTTTTTTTTTAAACGAGATGCTAATGGTCTAATCCGATTCAATTAATTATGCTAAGCTAAGCTAAGCTAAAAGTGCTCCCATTAGAACCAGATATCGGCTGAATGGATTAAAAAATAGTAAAACTAAATGGGACTTGTAAAATGAACATATTTCCAGAAAAAAGTGGAGTGTTATTTTAAAAGCATCATCAAAAATCATACATACATACTGTACACTACTTCTTTTTCAAACAATCCTGCCTTTCACCTTTTTCAGAGGATCCTTGTTGTTAGACCTTAGGTTGAATAAAGCTGTATCGACCGCGGAAAAAGCCACCAGTGACTCTCCCTTGCTTCTAGATGACACCTTTATTTCCAGTTTACCTTTGGGTTTGTAGCTAAGCTGTGATTTGAGAGTTGATAATTCCAGCTGAAAGATATTGAAATGAGAATAAGATCTCACAACATGTGAACAACATAAAACATGCAGCATTTTTGGGGACAGAGAAAAAGGCATTACATTTAAGTTTTTAACACATTTAGCCTTCACATCCATCCATGTAGAGTCTGCCACCAGCTCAGCTTTCTCCTCCCCATACAGGACGTAATACACCAGCAGGCGAGCAGACGGCACCATGTCAGGGGTGATCTTAATGTTGAGGCTCTGACTCTTTTCACTGACACGCTTGACTGTGTCGTATTTCACTACTTTTCCTTTGGGGATGATCTGGGGGGGGGGGGGAAATTATGCAGCTTCAACTAAAACTAGTCAATTTATTAATTGTGAATAATGACATCCAAAATAAAGGTTTGTATTTCTATAATACAGTGGGGGGGGGAGGGTAGGGGGGGGGGGGGGGTAGTATTGAACACGTCATGTTTTTTTTCTGGGAAAAATATTTTAAAGAAGCTGTTGACATGGAATAAACCAGATTTTGGTAAAAACTCAAACAATACAAACATAGAAATAAAACAAAACAAAACAAAACAAATCTAAATTTTTTTTATGTGTAATAACAATGGAATGACACAAGAATAATGTACTGGACTACTGAAATATATTTAACACTTTATATAAAAGGCATTTTTGGTGATGGCAGCTTAAAGACGCCTCTCATATGGAGAATGAAGTCACATGCTTTGCTCAGGTGTGAGTTTTTCACAGACTTCAACAGAGTGTAAAAATCTTAATGGTTCTGTGGGTCTCGTCTATCAAATCTGATCTTTATTTTGTATTTTCTACTGGATTCAAGTCAGGTGATTGGCTGGGCCATTCTAGAGCTTGATTTTCTTTCTCTGAAAGCATTTGAGAGTTTCCTTGACTGTGTTTTGGATCAATGTCTTGCTGAAATCTCCACTCTGGTTTCATCTTCATCATCCTGATAATGTAGAAATGTTGGACTGAAGCAGCTAATATTCATTTACAATGACGAAGGGCAGAGCGTTGCTGAAGAACTACTGAGAGATTTTAGCTGCTGTCTGGGCTTTCACTGACTTTCCACACCTCCATTTCTCATGTGTTCAATATTTTTTTCCTTCATTTGATCATCCATCAAACTTCATTTGTAAACTAACTCATATTGTTTCCTTATTGTTATCAACATCCGGAGAAGATTTTTAATCAACAGAACCTTTAGAAATATGTTTTCTGAGAAAAATGGTGACGTGTTCAATGCTTATTTCCCCCACTGTATATATACAGTTCAAGTCAGAATTATTAGCCCTCCTGTTAAATTTGAATTCTTTTATATTTTTTTCCTGATTTCTAAAGATTTTTCCAACACATTTCTAAACATAATAGTTTTAATAATTAATTTCTAATAACTGATTTAGTTTATCTTTGCCATGAAGATAGAACATAATATTTTACTAGATAAAAAGTGCAATTTAAAGGCTTAACTAGGTTAATTTGGTTAACTAGGTAAGTTAGTGTAATTAGGCAAACCATATAACGATGGTTTGTTCTGTAGACAATCAAAAAAAATATTGCTCAATATTTTAATATTTAAATGTTTAAAAAAAAATTAAAACTGTTTTTATTCTAGCTGAAATTAAACAAATAAGACTTTCCTCAGAAGGAAAAATGTTTTAGGAAATACTGTAAAAAAAATCCTTGCTCTGTTTAACATCATTTGGAAAATATTTGAAAAAATGTACAAAAATAATAATAATTAACAGGAGAACTAATAATTCTGACTTCAACTGTACATAACAGTGGGATCTGTGAACTTTAGGTGACCCAACAAATCTGTCCTCATGACTTTACCTGGTAGCTGAAGCTGTCCAGTGACAGATAGTCTCGATAAGAAAAGACAACGCTGATGTCAACATACTGTCCAACTTCAAATACTGAGGATTCAGGTGGTAAATCGATATACAGGTATCGATGGTTGACAGACACATACGATTCTGCTTTTAGTGTAAGCGGACCCTGACTCCAAGAAGCATCTTCTGTCTCAAACTGAAATAAGTACAATATAAATGTACATATGACACACTACCAGTCAATCGTTTGAAATTGTTAAGTTTTTTTTTAAATGTTTTCAAAGAAGCCAATTCTGCTCCCCAATGCTGCATTTATTTGATCACAAATACAGTATAAATCTGTTCAGTTGAGAATACCATTACAATTTAAAATAACTGGTTTGGGGGCGGCACGGTGGCTCAGTGGTTAGCACTGTCACCTCACAGCAAGAAGGTCGCTGGTTCGAGTCCCAGCTGGGCCAGTTGGCATTTCTGTGTGGAGTTTGCATGTTCTCCCCGTGTTGGCGTGGGTTTCCTCCGGGTGCTCCGTTTTCCCCCACAGCCCAAAGACATGTGCTATAAGTGAATTGGATGAACTAAATTGACCGTAGTGTATGAGTGTGTGTGTGAATGAGAGAGTGCATGGGTACTCTCCCAGTACTGGATTGCGGCTGGAAGGGCATCCGCTGCATAAAACATGATAAATAAGGAACTAAGCCGAAGGAGAATGAATTAGTAACTGTTTTCTTATGGAATGTAGTTTCAATTTGAATTTATTTCTGTGATTCATTCATTCATTCATTCATTTTCATTTCGGCTTAGTCCCTTTATTAATCTGGGGTCGCCACAGCGGAATGAACCGCCAACTTATCCAGCATATGTTTTACGCAGCGGATGCCCTTCCAGCTGCAACCCATCTCTGGGAAACATCCATACACACCCATTCACACTCATACACTACGGACAATTTAGCTTACCCAATTCACCTATAGCGCATGTCTTTGTATTTCTGTGATTTAAAGCTGAATTTTGATCATCATTACTTCAGTCTTCAGTGTCACAAGATCCTTCAGAAATCATTATAATATTGAAGATTTTCTGTTCTATTAAGATCAGTTATTATTGGTAACTAATAATGATTCTTACAGTTATCATACAGATTTTTTTGTCTTGCTTCAAACTATTGTGAAAACTGTGATCCATTTTACTTTTAGGATTCTTGGATAAAAAGGTTCAAAATAATAGCTTTTATTTGCAATTCTTTTAACATTATAAATGTACTTTCACTTTTGAGCAATTAATTTTGAGGATTATTATTGTAAATTCACTATTGTACATTGTAAATATTATTATTATAGTAAATTATTATTGTATGCAGATCATGATACTAGAATATTTGAAGGATTATGTGACAATGAAGACTAATCATGCTTAAAATTCTGATTTAAACCACAAGAATGAATTAAATGTTAAACTACATTTAATAAAGTGACTATTAAATAAAGTGACTAATAAAGTGTTATTTAATACCGCAATCATATTTCACAATTTTGACCGTTTTTACTGTATTTTTTGAACAGCTTATTATAAAACATGAAAAATCTTACTGATTCCAAACTTTTCACTAGTATATAACACAATGACACACATCACATTACAATGGTGAAGAAATAATTAACTTATTAATTATAATTTACTTATTAACTATTGACTCTGTAACTTTAACATCATTTATTTTGTTAGTAATTCAGCTTTTATGTTTTTTGAACAACAACAAAAAAAGGTTTGGTTTACTCACAGTGAATTCAGCATTTTTCACATTCGTGGGCACATTACAGATGAAATAAGCAATCCCATCCTTACTACTTGGCACTGTTACTGAATCCTGGTGCCCTAAAAATCTGAGGTTATCCGACTGGTTGTCAACCATAGTTGCTGTTGCCCTTGCCGTGACGGACACACCTTTCACCGGTTCACCCAAAGGATCCTTCACTAAGACCTATGGGTGCAGATTAAACATCACATTGCATTTAGTCGGTTTTGACCCTGTGAAACGCGAGCTAATAAAACAGTCATAGCATAATATGTTTTCACCTAAATCCATAACGTATCTGAACACTAACTTACTGTACCTCCTGTCAAACATATATGATCTCTACTATACATGTCAGTTTAAATACTTGAAGGACTAGTTCGCTCAAATACTCATCCTCATGTCATTCTAAACCACTGAGACCTTCATTTGTTTTCGGAACACAAACTAGATCAAATATGAGAGCTCCCTCATCCTCCATAGACAGCAATGTTCAAGAGACATCCAAAAAACAAACAAAAAACATCCTCAAAGCAGATCATATGTCTTTAGTGGATCAATCAGAATGATATCAAGCTACAAGAATACCTTAGTGGGCACATATAACAAAAAACATTTTCATTTTTGGGCGAACTATCTTTATCTTTATCTATCTTTATTATTTTACAATATGTGACCCTCGATCACAACACTATGTTGCATGGGTATATGTTTTTTGCAATGTTCAAAATTATAGATTTTTCTTGTATCAAAAATCATTTGTATATTAAGTAAAGATATTAATATCTGAATATGTAATATATTCATTCATTCATTCATTTTCATTTCGGCTTAGTCCCTTTATTAATCTGGGGTCGCCACAGCGCAATGAACCGCCGACTTATCCAGCATATGTTTTACGCAGCAGATGCCCTTCCAGCTGCAACCCATCTCTGGGAAACATCCATACACACCCATCCACACTCATACATTACGGACAATTTAGTCTACCCAATTCACCTATAGCGCATGTCTTTGGACTTGTGGGGGAAACCGGAGCACCCGGAGGAAACCCACGCCGAGGCTCGAACCAGCGACCTTCTTGCTGTGAGGCGAACGTGCTACCCACTGTGCCACTGTGAGGCCCAATATGTAATATAGTAATATCTAAATAGTAATATCTAAATATGATCTTTGATTAGCATGCATTGCTAAGAACTGAATTTTGACATCTTTTATGTTTTGTTTTTTTTCAAAAAAATATGATTTTTCCTTTGTTTTTGAATCCTCAGATTTCAGATTTTCAAATAGTTGTATCTTGAACAAATATTGTCCTATCCTAACAAATCAATCAAAAACGTATTTATTCAGCAGATGAATACATTTAAACTAAAAACAAATGAACGCTTGTAAGTGTAAAACAAATTACACTTATAATTGGTTATGTGGTCCAGGGTCACATATATTATTTTGTTGTCAAATAAAATATTGACTTTTATTTGAAATACATTTTTCCCACAGATTTTCTCTTGCAGGTAAAACGATCATCCCATTAAATCTGCAATGTTTCATCAGCAGGTGGCAGCAGAGTGAAATATAGAGATTTCCTTCAGACGCTCTTTATCAAATTTAGACTTTTCGGTCTTTGGACCTATGCTCTGACTCCTGTGGGCAGCAGTTCATCAGATATAGTTTATTTGTTGTATCTGTTATCTTTTGACTATTTACAGTGTTGTGTGTGTGCATCAGCAACAAAAGCTTCTGCTAAGAGTGTTTAAAATATGTGAAAGAGGGTAAATATATTTTAAAGTAGTAAAAAAGGAAACTGTGTAATTAGTTAATTAAGCTGAATAATTTAGTTTTATTTTTATATTTTCAAAAGATCTTTAAAAGATAAATTATGTCAATTTTGACTCACTTCAAGAGATAATTCGCCCAAAAATGACCATTTACTCACTATTTATTTATTGTTCTTTTCTGTTAAACACAAAAGAAGACATTTTGAAGAAGGCTGAAAACCTGTAACCATTGACTTCAATAGTAGGAAAAACAAATACTATGGAAGTCAATGGTTACAGGTTTCCAGCATTCTTCATAATACCGGTTTGGAACAAGCAAAACATGAGTAAATCATGACAGAATTTTTATTTTTGGGAGAACTATCCCTTTATTTATTATTATTTTTTAATTAATTACTGGTAGCAGTAGTAGTAGTAGAATTTATTGTGCCAATTTCACACCAAACCTGACCAAAATACAGTAGTATACAGTTATATTTATAGAAAGCAGGATTCTTACTCTCATAGCATACGGTAGACCCGGTTTGATGAAAGGAGGGGTTGCAATTATACTTAGGGTAAATGGAGTTTCAACAAATTTGACATGCGAGAGCACTGCCTCCTGGGAAATGCCACCTAAAAATAAAGTAAGCTTACGGTCATCCCTTGTATTTGCTTGACACTTTGATATCTGAATCCTGTGTTTGCAGAAATAACTAGACCGACGTACCAGTGGACTCTTGCAGCAAAACTTCGACATGAAGAAATGTGTTTTCTTTCATGGCGCTCAGGAATTGAGGTGCATCAGGCTTGGATGACAGAGCTGACCTGATGTTCAAGTCCACTTCCATCTTTCCGTTATACAGCTAAAACAAAAACAAAACAAAAGTTTACTCTCTAAACTCAAACATTAAATGCTGTTTGAGCAGAATACTGACTTTACCATGTATGATCTATATGTCGATGGTATTATGACAGTTTCATCTGGAGAACTGTATCCGAACCTCAACAGAATGTTCGCCGAATCCACTGGCATTCCCTGGACATACCTGTCAGCATATTCACATATATAAGTCATTTTCAGCAATCGCAGTTATAATATTTATGTTTTGTATTGAAATAAACATACTGAAATTGAACACTTTAAATTTAAATAAACATACTATACAGTTTAAAGGTTTGGGGTTAGAAAGACTGCATTTATATCATGTAAAACAGTATATATAGATGTGGAATGTTGTCATTTAGGTGGCACAGTGGCTCAGTGGTTAGCACTGTTGCCTTTCAGCAAGAAAGTCGCTGGTTTGAGTCCCAGCTAGACCAGTTGGCATTTCTGTGTGGAGTTTGCATGTTCTCCTCGTGTTCGTGTAGGTTTCCTCCGGGTGCTCCGGTTTCCCCCACAGTCCAAAGACATGCCCTATAAGTGAATTGGATTAACTAAATTGGCTGTAGTGAATCAGTGTGTGTATGAATGAGAGAGTGTATGGGTGTTTCCCAGTTCTGGGTTGCAGCTAGAAGGGCATCCACTGCGTAAAACATATGCCAAAATAGTTGGCGGTTCATTCCGCTGTGGCGACCCCTGATAAATAAGGGACTAAGCCGAAGGAAAATGAATTAATGAATGTTATCATTTACAACTCTTTTCACTTTTAATTTTTTTATTTATTTAATTTATTCATACAGATCAAAGCTGAATTTATAGAATCGCAACTCCAGTCTTCAGTGTGACATGATCCCTCACAACCTTAATACAGAAAAACTGCATTTATTGCAATAGTGTAAACACTGTTACTTTTGATCAATTTAAAGGAATGCTCCAACTTATTTTTTTTTTATTTTACAAAAAAAAACTAATTTCTTTAATTTTATACTCACATAGAGTTAAACAGACGAGTTTCACCATTTTTAAATCAATTCAGCTGAAAAGTTCTTTGATTATTATGGTAAAATGATATTATTAGCCATAGTGATCTAGGAAATAGCAACATTTTCAGTCGAGCTTTAGAAGTCAAGCTTTAAAAAGTAAAATGATTAAAACTCTTTCAAGAAATTTTTGAGCGAGATGCTAATGGTCTAATCTGATTCAATGATCTATGCTAAGCTAAGCTAAGACGTGAAGATCAGCTGAATTATCATTATTATTATTATTTTTAAGCAGTGTTTGTTCAATGTTTCATTGCTCAATAAAAATCTTAAAATGACTAACTTATGTCACACCTCCTGCACGTTCTGTCAGCCCCGATCACCAGTCACACTCTCCAGCCACTACACAACGCACTCACTCACCAGATTACTAATCACGCTCACCTGCGCACTCATCACATGCACCTGCTCCTGTCATCACCACCACTCCATATAACCCACGCACTCCTTTCAGTCATTGTCCGGTATTTTCTTCACTTGGTCGCAACTCTCTCTGTCTGCTCATCTGGATCATCCACCAAGGCTATCCGTGACTCATCTTACCCAGAGACTAACCCCTGTCATCGGCTTGCTCTACTTAAGGGAAGTGACTATATTGAACTGTTTGCATGCACCGCTCGGTGCGAAGATATACTTGTGTTTAATAAACACTGTGTGAAAAGATATCCTTGTCTCTACCTTCTGTGATCCGTGACAACTTACATATATTTTGAAAGGTAGCTTATATGTGTGAAATTAAATAAAATAAAAAACCTACTTGAAAGAGTCAAAGTTCTCTTCACTCAATGTAAACACTTTTACTGTTGATCAATTTAAAGGAAACGTAACTTTTTTTCATTTTACAATCCACATAGAGTTGAACAATTTTATCATTTTTGAATCCGTTCAGCTGAAAAATTTCCAGATTACTATGGAAGAATGATAGTTATTAGCCATTTCGACCTAGGAAATAGCAACATTTTCAGTCTACAAAAGAGTCAAGCTTTAAAAAGAAAAATCATCAAAAATCTTTTATGAAAGTTTTGAGCGAGATGCTAATGGTCTAATCCGATTCCATGATCTATGCTAAGCTAAGCTAAAAGTGCTTCAGCCAGGCCCGGAGTTCAGCTGACTAAATTCAAAACTGGTACTCTAGGGGAATAATAATATGAGCTTTTGAATTATTTTAATTTTATTTTAATTTTTTACAAAATGGAGTGTTTAATTAATGTTTCATTGCTCAGTAAAAATCTTAAAATTACTAACACATATTTTGAAAGGTAGTTTATATGTGTGAAATTAAATAAAAAGAAAAACCTACTTGGCTGAGATCTTCAGCTTGAAAGTGTCAAAGTTTTCTTCACTGATGTAGTTGGCTTCCGGCTCAATGTGGACTGAAATACTGGGCAACACTGAGAAACATCTTGATTTCAGATTTCACAAACTCTAAATGTCTGCATAGCCAATTGAAACATAATGTCTTGAAATGGCGGCCTTACCATATTCTTTGACCTCAAATTCAGCAGTGGCAGTTGTTTCAAAAATGTCAGCATATGTGGCCACAATTTTCCAGATTCCATAACTGGTGGGATTTGGATCGTGAATAAAACACGCAGTGACAAAAACAATTAATATAAGTTATAAAAAAATAATAATAATTAACAAAATAATGACATTTAGGATATATGCATATGCCAGGCTTCTTAACTAACTTCCATTCTCAACAAACGTAACCTAAATAGCAAGGAATTTTTAAAAAGTCTGTTAAAAGTTTATTAAGTAATTAGTTATAAAGTAACTTCTGTAATTAAATAACTTTTTTTGCCGCAAACGTAAAGTGAAGGATTACTTTTTAGGTAATTTAATTACAGCTATTTATAATATACTTGCCTTAAATACAGTACATAAATTAAACAGCTTAATATAAATCAGTCCAGAGAAGCAGATCAATATACACTCTCAGAAATAAAGGTACAAAACCTGTCACTGGGGTGGTACCTTTTCAAAAGGTACACTTTTGTGCCTTAAATGTGCACATTGGTACCTTAAAAGTACAATTTTGCACCTTTAGGGAACACTTTCGTATCTTTAAGGTACTATGAGGTACAGATTTGAACTTTTTAGGTATTAATACGGTACATATGTGGTCCTGTAAGGTACAAAAGTGTACCTTTTGAAAAGGTACCACCCCAGTGACAGGTTTTATTTCTGAGAGTGTATTTTGCAGAATAATTAGGAATAAACATCATATATCAAGACAATTGCATAAGCTTAAGAAAAAAATAATA
>CAIGQW010054063.1:2553078-2566488 GCA_903798125.1 Danio choprae | reverse complement strand
AATAACTTTAACTAAACACTTTTTGAACTAAAGACGATTTTATTTGTCTGTCAACTGCACAAAATAAGAAAATAAAGGTTTTAGACATTAATGTCACTATAAGGAATGAATGAAATTATTTGAAACGCTTGTATTTTGATATATGTATTGTTTAAAATGTAAATGCTGTTTTAATTTTAAAAAAAGGGAAAATTTACTACTCATTTAACGTTTATTTAAAGTTAGAATTTAATTTCTATTGTCTATGCATTTGTGGATTTTTAGTACTAAATAATTAAGTTACTTATTGGGTAACTAAGTTACTTTTCAGACAAAGTAATCAGAAAAGTCATTTAAATTAACTTTTAATTATTGTAAATAGGCTACTCAACATTGCCTACCACAAACCATGATCCAGCAAATTCGTGAGAAAGCAGATCTTTTCAGCACTATGCAGTCTATCACTATTATTTAAAACACTCAATAAAGCATCAGATTAATCCAGGAATAATTATATTAGACCGTAATGAATGTGACTTACATCGGCTTTAAGGGTATTTTGAATGGTGGAAGAAGTGGTTTTGCTCCATTGATGTCGGTCATATCAATAATCTCTACTTTGACACCTCTAGGGTCCTATAATGAAACATAACATCTTAGGAGTCGTAATTCATGAGTCGAATGAGGCTGTGAAGAGAAAAACCCACCTGGAATGTAAGAGTGACGGTACGTGCAGATTTCCTCAGCTCCTCGTTGAGGGAGTAAACACGCACTTGTACTAAAGTAAACAAATCCGAATTAGAATGGTTTTGAGGTGATTTCTTCATTTCATTTACTTCATTTTTTCTTCATACATGGCCTATAGCCTATTGATATGGTTGTTGGAAAATATGCAGTAAAAATGCATTGGTTAGAGGGCTAAAATGCCATTTTTAAGCAAAAAATGGATATATATGTAGTTCGAACGACGTCTGATGTTTGAGAAATATAAGGGGTCACTAACTTCATCCTTCACAGTTTTTACTGAACTCTACGTTACACAAATGTCCTGGTGTAACAACAAAATTTAAGAAAAGCAACTCTTAATAATAATATACAAATAGTGTGAGAGCTATTTATCTTCATTGTTGGACACTTATCTTCGTATAACGTTATTTTAAGCTATTTTATGTAACATTATGAATAATTTTTAGTTTTCTCCATGACTTGATAGACTTGTTGGACATTTTTAGTATGGAGTGTCACACCCCAGATAGCACACGTACGTCGCGGAGACGTCTTTGAAAGATTGTAACATCTGCTAAACATGCACATTCGAATGTTTTATTTGTTAATGAGGCGTCTTCTTTACCTCTATACGCCGTCTATACGATGAATTTTGAATTCCTGAAATTTTTAATTGGTTTTGTTGAAAAATATAAGTTATAATAAATTATAATATAATAAAATTCTACAAATTATTCTTCAGTTGTTGTATTATTTTTGATTGGAAAATACATCAGCTTATCATATATGTGTAGACGGATGTATAATCAGTGTAACTGTTACTGTTAAGTGGATGAGGAAATGTCTAAATAAAAAAAATAAATAAAAAACGACGTCTATGCTACATAAATAAGATGTCTCACAGACCTAACATTCTAATAATGAACATCTGCGATGCATTGCATAGATGTTGTTTGAATGTCTGACAAGGACGTCTATATGACGTTTTCCTGATGAGCAAACGCCCTAAATAAGACGTCTCCCAGATGAAAACGCGGATGTCCAGCAGACGTCTCTGCGACGCATGTGTGCTATCTGGGACCAGAGGAAAACAAAACTTAACAACTTTCAAAAACGTAACATGTGCACGTAATGGGCTTCACAGGAGTTCTTCAAATAATTAAAGTTTGCCGTGGAATTGCCCGATTTAAAATTAGCATAGTGTCACACCAGTGGTTTTCAAAAAGTTTTTTAAAATAGCCACTTGTAAAATTAAGCTTGATGTAGCCTATTTATTAATTATTTTTTTATGAGAGATGTAATTTATTAAATATATGCTTGAGACGGTTTTATGATTTGTCTCAAAAAATACCAACACAGCAGATTTTATAACAAGAGGTCCATGGAAGACAAATAAATGTTTAACAATTGACTTCACTTTTAGATGATGACAATATCAATTAGGCTATATTCATTTTTGTCATGTGACAGTGAAAATGTCAACACAGCCCATATACACATGATATTATCGTACTGACCTTCTTGCTCGGGTGTATAAAGCGGTTTGTCAGTCTGGATAAAGAGAAAGCCATTGACAGTAGTGACCGGGATTTTAACATAATCAGTGAAAGCAGAAGAAATGGTCTGAAGGTAGACAGATGTGTCCTCTTTGGGGAAATCCTTTGCTAATATCTGTGAAAAAGGCAAATGAAAAAAGGCGAAGAACACCCAGTCCTCAGTAAAAGATTTTAAAAAACAGTTTATGTAAGTCAACACCACTAAATGTGCAGAATTTACCCGTAAAGTCGCTGAAGCTTGATAGTTATTCGCGGCGTTGAGCTTCAGGGACTGATAGTCATATTCTTTATAACCTGTTGCTAATGTATTCTTCAGGTGAAGATGCACTGTAGTTTCCTGATCAAAGCCAAACAACTGCACGACAACAGTTTCTGAGGCATCGAGCCGCAGGAGTTTAGGTGCAGTGATTAGGTATCTATAAAACAGGACATTTAGCTTACGTTACAAAAAAAAAGTATATTAAAATGTCGTAATAACTCACACACAGCCTACTTTTACATTTGATAAACATTGTTTTTTATAACACATTACATCACTCAAAGAAGATTTTAAACGATGTAAATTGTTACTTACACATTTTCCTGAACGGTAAAGCAGACAAATAGACTAAATATACAGAACAATAATAAACGTGCCATTATAGACTGTTTCCTTCATGTGAATAAAAAAGAAAATCAGGTCAGGAATTCTGTCAGTTTCAGTAAACCGAATCAATAGGCCTATCTGCTGTGCTTGTTTTAAGTTACTGATTAGCTCAACTGTCTTGAAAGAGGTCCAAAAAATGTTTCTTGAGGTTTAGATTTATGCTGTAGCTATTATGCAAATATGATGAGGAAATTATATTTTAATTCAGTTTTGGTTCAGTGTAACAGTTTAACGTTTGATTGTGCAGTGCTCTTGTCATCATTGTACAGCTGTTCAGGCATTATGCAAGTTAAAATGAAAGTAAGCAAGTATAGATCTACTTACAAATAAAATTGAGCTGTTTGCTATACCCTGGGTTGTTTTATTAGCTATTGTGCAATTCTGGAAACTTTTGGACATTGGCTTGACTTTTGTCTTTGTATACTCTGCATTTAAACAATCAGAAACCAATTAATATCACGTATACTTGCTGTGAGTTCTTAAACACGAACACTGAAATGAGACACATCATGAATATTTTGTGTGATTATAAAAGGCTTAGTCATGATTATTTTTCTTCAAGTTCGTGTGCAGGCCTATGCAAATGATCATAGCAAGACGAATGATTACAAAAGTGACAAAAACAGGATATTTGTTAATTATTTATTGAGCATACAAGTGAATACCCAAATAATTTTATATAAGCAAACATAGTATACATAATATAATAGAACCAAGTTTTGTAATAATACTTTAAGCTTTACATACATACACAGATAAAGTGACTATTCCATGTTTTTGGACGTAAAAGTTCAAATCCTATGTACATTCCTTTACATACTTCATATCGTTCATTCGACAATAAACATGCTCTGATTGGCCTGCAGTGACACAAATCGGTCACTAAGTGGTGCTTGATCCCAATGGATCCATTCACTTCTTAGAGTGGCTAAAGCAAATAATGTGGTGTGGCTTAGAGGGAATGGGACAAAACAATACTACTGCATGCAAATGTGAATAAAAGATGCACTGACTACTGATCATCTTAAGTGACAGTGCTAGATCACATCTGTCACATAGAGCCGACAGTGCATGTAGTTCTGGCATGATTTCAACATGAAACAGCCCTTCCGTGGCCATCGTTTTTACTTCAGTGCTGAGTTCTGCAGGCTTTGTTTGTCATATCTGTTCACTTTTTCACCTTTAGACACTGCAAAGTATCCACTAAAGGTGAGAGCATTCAGGGCCGGCTTGGCACTGACACACTTGTGCTTTTGACGAACAGCCAAACTGTGGGACTGTAAACATCTCGAGTGCATCGTGCTTTCTCATAGCACCATGGTGGGTATGTGATGCACCAGGGAGGCTGGGTGTGGAACCTGTGCCAGCTGAGGAGGTGGAGGCGAGTGGGCCTGAAGCCCCACAACAGCCCCTGTGTTGGCCGGCCGGTGCCTGGCGCTCTTTTGGTGCGCCCGCAGCCCTGCCAACTGTGAATAAGCGCTCTGACAGACGTGGCATTTATAGGGGCGCTCGCCTGTGTGGAGGCGCACATGGTTACGGAGGGTGGAGGACTGGCTGAAGCGACGGTTGCAGAAGCGGCAGACGAAGGGCTTGTCCAGGGTGTGTATGCGCATGTGGGAGCGCAGGTTGCTGCGGGAGTTGAAGCCACGGTGGCAGATGACGCAGCGCATGCGGCTGGCGGTGGACAGGGAGGCAGCGGTGACGGTGTCGCACAGGTGGAACTCATCTGTGGGGAGAGGAGAAATCACAGTCAACGGACTGAAGCTAGATCAGGTGCTTCAAACATATGCTAATGGAGTTTTAAGTATGCTAAAGATCAGTCTCTTTTTTTAGTCTGAAAAGTCCCACCCAAAGCCCTGCAGCTACTGAATAACTCACCAGTTTTAGTTTTCTTCTGCTGTTCTTCCTCTGTGCCAGGGACACCTGGGATGCCCAGGAAGGTGTTATGGGAATTCCCATACCACACAAGCAGTTCTTGATCTGGAGGTATTGTCTGGTAATGAAAGAAAATGTAAACATGTTCAATTAATTATTAACATATATACACATTTTTACTTCAAGCGTAAAGCTGCTCTAAAGTTTAAAGGGATAGTTCACTCAGAAATGAACATTTACTCACTATTTGCTCCCTCCCGAGGAGGTTCATGCCTTCATGAGTTCTCTTTTATGTTAAACACAAAAGAAGTTGTTTTGAAAAAATGCTAGAAACCTGTAACCATTGACATCTATAGTAAGAAAAACAAATACTGTGGAAGTCAATGGTTACAGGTTTTTAACATTTAAAAAAAATATATTTTGTGTTCAACAGAAGAAAGAAACTCAGAGGTTTGTGGCAAGTAAAGGGTGAGTAAATGACAGAATTTTCATATTTAGGTGAATTTTCTCTTTAAACTACAATCTAATATATGCACATGCATTGTTTATTTTATTCCTTTTTATTTGATACTTTTGTAATACTTTTATTAGATTACATTTCGATTTTTTTTTGTATTTAGGTCGACGTGTGAACATGAAAAAATATGCAATTTTAAGAAAAAATGTAGCAAAAAGTATATAAAACGAACCTCTACTGCTTTGTAAAATATGCTGCTTCCGATCTGCACAACCTCCAGGTTCTGTTCTTGCTCATTGCGCGCGCATTTGATGTAAGTCATCCAGCTGCGATGATCCTCTTGACTGGCATCGATGAAATAGCGCACAGTGCCATCTTCATTGAAAACCTGAGGAGAACAAAAAAGTCTGTCATAAACATCTTGGCAAAATATCTTATGAGGATTAAACTAAAATCAAGCCCATGCATGCGACACCTGTTGAACGTAGCTTACCTCCCACATGAGATTGTTGTTCTTGAAGAGATCCACATGCTCGGGTGAAATGACCCTGCCTGTGAATGGACCCATTTCGGTGCCAGCTTTTATCCAAGTCTTGGAGAAGATGCCAAGTCCTTCTCCGGGGATCGAGCTCTGTGCAATGATGACTTCACTTGGCAGAACTAAGCTGGAAAGTTTCTGGACCTCTGGAGACAGAAAGCGTCAAATAAAGTAAGAAAAAACTATAATAATAACGCAAGTTTAGATAACTAATAAAACTTTAAGGCAACTTTTTAAAAAGCACGTACAACGCAAAATAAATATAATATCGAAATTAAACTATAAATTGTGTATATATGTTTTTATTACACTGATGAAACTTTTTATTCCGTAAAACGATCATATTATTGTAGAGGAATGCGTAAAGTGTCCATCAGACTTCAAATGCGGCTCCCATGCAGGCGAGATTCAAATAAATGTCAAACGCGTCTTTACGTCTGAGAATTCAACAATTTTCTACGCTTTAAATGTGACGAGGCCATATATTCATAGGCAAGAAACAGCTTATTCCGTATTCATTATCCTTTCAGCAACTTTGTAGCACTAAATGTGCGCTGAAAGAAACGAAAACCTTCTTTAAACGGCCCTGGAATTTGTGACAAAACGCAGAAAAGGAGATTAGCTGCTTGACATGGTGTGAATAGCGCTAGAATCAGCTTTCACGGCATATTAACAGCGGGACGAAAAACTTTAAATGCGCCTGAGAGGAGAGAAAAGTGTCAAAGCGGGGGTGTGGAGACTGTCCCGAGCTGATGAATGACGGGCTTTTCTCTGTCTAACGTCCCGGCTTCACTGGCAACTTTCTCAGGTCAAGCACAACGTTATTCTCATGATTTTAATAGCCTTATTTAAATGTTTCGCTTTGCCAGTGAGCCATTTGCAACACTAGAATCCCTATTTTATTATGCAGCCTAATGTATTTAGTATAAAAAATAATTTCGGTTCTATTTATCTACCAACCGTGTGATTCATTCAGTGGCTTTAATGGCGTTGACTTCTATATGAAGGAATTTCTGAAATAAATGGTTTTGTTGAACTCCGTCCCGCGCGCAACTCGAATTGTCTTGCAGATTTAGCAAACTGTCCTACACATATTTTAAACAAACAAGTATTGTTTATTAAGTAACATTTCTATTAAAGTAATACGTCTACTAGTTTTGTCGAAATGCGTGTCAGAACTTGAACAACCTGAGCTTTTGATACTCTTCAGGCGAACATCACTTGTTCTCAAGCGTATCTTTACGCAATCTGTCTTTTGTTTAAGACTTTCATCACTTTTTTTGGTTATTAGAAATGTTAAAAATGCCTATGCTATAGAAAACCAACATCATGAGCCAGTAGAAAATGCATATAGGCTGATTGCACTGGTTATTTGACAACTGATAGCTTTTAATTCGCCAATAACCACTAAATTAAGAATCTTTATCATTAGTATCATCCTTATATAAACTTATTTCAAACGCCTTTAATTGTATTGGAATCACAAATTAAAGTGCTCACTCTTAAAGTGCTCTTTGTTGAAATTGACATTACCATCTACAAAAAGTTTTTTATTAGTGAAATGTCTTTTGATTAATAAAATGTTACTTAAACAAAGAAAACTGCTTCTTTTAAAGAACCATCCATTAAAAAGTTAGACGGGGAACCATCGCCTCATCTTTCAGTGAGTGTTTTAACATTAACGTTTCAATATAAAAGGTGCGAAAACTGCTTTACAATAAAATGCTGTAGCAAACATGCTTTTAAAAACTTCCTAGCAAATCTTGCGAACTCACCTCCAGAGAATGACTGCGCCAGGACCTCGGCGGTGAAGGCAGTTTTGGGGCTGACAGTGGTGGTCTTCTCCTCGAACAGGTGTTCCCCCAGCACGTTCCTCCAGCGGCCGTACAGGAAACTGTGCAGAATATCTGAAGTGATGATGTCGGACAGGGCCAGAGACTGCTGCTTAAATCCAGCCTTCAGAACCAGAGCATCTGCAGGCAACACTGAACCCATGATGAGCCGAACGCGGAACCCTGAAAATATCCCCCTTGCTATTAAATTCAGAGCGAATGTGTATGTTGTCAAAGTCGACCGTAATTGATAAATCAGTCTGAGGCCAATGCAATGTCAATGTGCTCTCTTCTTGCTATGAGTCGAGAGAATGTTTCGCCTTTCCAAGGTCCCGGTGGGCTTTATATGCGTCAGGTCTGACCCACGGTAATTAGTTATTAATGACCCTCCCCTTGTGTTCTTTAGACTTGTTCAACCAGAGGAAAAAAACGCCACACTCTTTATTGAGTGGCTACTCCTGAGGGGGTGGGGGAAGAAGGGGGAGCGATATGTGTGTGTGTGTGTGTGTGTGTGTGTGTGTGCGCGCGCGCGTGTGTGTGTTGATGTTCAGGATCCAACAAACCCCGTTTTGGCTAAAATAACAAGCCCCATCTCAGCACTGTGAGCTCCGCTCCAGCTGTTTGCTCCAGAGATGAACATGAACACTTCTGGAACGAAAACCTAAATGCAAACTTGATTCTGAGCATGAAAACTAATAAACGACATTAGTTATAAGATGTTAGGTGTTTTATTTCGTTTGTCTTATAGCGGAACTGTCATTATTAGGGTGTGTCAGTGTGTTTATAAGTGCGACTTCATGTGTAAAACTTACACATTAATATTACAAGACCAAATGCCTATTATTATAATTATTATTATTATTATTATTATTATTATTTCTCGTTGTATTTTATTTCAAAATGGAAAACATTAAAAATTAGATTAGCCTACTTTATTAATGAATTATTCGTTTATTTTAAATAGTAAAATAATTTAGTTACATGAAATTATTGCGTAATGCTCCCTCTAAAGGCACAGTTGGCTAAACCAACGCAAGCACTAAAATTGCGTTTCTGTTCTTCTCTATTAATATTAAAAATACAGAACTCGGCCATCATCGAAATTAAATTCGCATAAACAAACTGAATAGGTTTTAATGATGTGATTTGGAGTAAGAAAATATGCAAAGCCGTCTGGGTCAAGTATATCTTTTATTCAATCTTTTTCAGGCCGAAGTAATTTAATATTCATGGATGTTAATTTAAAGTCTTTTAGTATTGTGTGAGGTGTATATGGGCTTTTTTTCTGAATAGCCCCATGCCTTTCCCCCTCTTTCTCCAGGGTTGATGGACTGAGACAAAATGGGCAGTTTCCCCCCTTTCCA
Organism: Danio choprae; assembly: GCA_903798125.1. Lineage (NCBI taxonomy): Eukaryota > Metazoa > Chordata > Actinopteri > Cypriniformes > Danionidae > Danio > Danio choprae. The sequence goes on along the minus strand of CAIGQW010054063.1, from coordinate 2,557,515 downwards.
ACAGGGAGGACATCTTTATTCCTTCCCCGGCTTGCGGGTTTCCTATTCAACTCTCTTCAAAATAATGCCGGCTGAATGAAAAGTGCTGCAAATCAATCTTTCATGGTGTTTTTGAGGGCAATTTGACATCCATGCACTCTTCTTTTCTTTGAGATAAGTACAAGGGGATGGCCCGAAAAAAAATCTGGACAAGGATGGGGTCTGGCGAGTGGGGAACTTCCAAAGGGAGATGCGAGGAGAGCGCTGAGGAGAATATAGGTGAGTGATAGGGCAAGAAAAAAGATTAGGACTCAACAGCTGCTTTTGGGGGGTTATCCCCCCCTCTCCTTGTGGCTTTTCTTTTCCTTCAGGGGTTTCACCCTCCCTGCTGAATTGGATTTGCACAAGTACAGATTGATTTGTTTTTATTGCGCTATTATCGGTTTCATAAATAAGGGCAAACTTAGCCTGCATGGGGTGAGAGATTCAGTCAGGTTTTTCTCACAATAGAACCACCGCAGGCTTACTATTGGAGGATAAAGAAAAATAGTGTACAAACGTAAAGTATTTTAATTAACTTAAAAGAAAGAGACAAGTGCGATGTGCCTCCCACGCATTTATGTATTGTTATTTATTTTTATTAATAACAACTTAAATAAATGGCTGGTATAAAGTCCAATGACATTGACAGACATCGACAGATTCGAACTTATATTGATTATTGATGTATCAATATCGATTCGGCGCAATTCACCAATTAAAAACAGCATCTATTCTATAAGGCAAATATTCTTTAGATAGCAGTATAATGGCTAATATAAAAAATCCACAATGAGATTGTAAGCATAACGATAATTGCAAATCTCTGTTTCATGAATTGCATGCAAAGGATGGCGTGGAAATAATTGTGCGTTCAACAACAGTGATAAAGAAACTTGCTGCTGCGCGTAATGCCTTTCGCATTCATGGCCTTCGTCTGTCCCGCGCGTCTCGGTTGCACAAAGCTGCAAGCTGTTCCGCGGTGCTTTTATCACAACAGAAAGGAGACAAAAATCCCACAATAATGGAGATTTGCAAATGTTTTTCTATTGATTTGACTCAATGAACACTGGATTTTTGGGGCTTGGAAAAAGAGAGGACTTGGGCTGGAAAGCTGAATTGGGAGCGTGGAGGAGAGAAATGTTTTTTTTATATGGCTGGATAAAATTTAATTAGCGTAGTACAGCCCTTGAAGGACAATAGAGGACTCAATATGTACCCAATCTGAATCTCATTGGGGATCCAGACCGCAGAAAGTCAAAAGAATCGGAGAGAGAAAAGCAAGCTCTGAGAAAGGGAAGGAGCGCGGCAGACGGCAGGTGACTGGCACGCGTAAAAACAAGAGGGACACTTTTGGCACACGGCTGATTATTTGAAAGAGAGAGAAGACAAAACAAAAATAGAGGTTTCTCCAGGTTTGGCCCACTTAGACCAGCTGAGACTATAGGGAGTGAATAGAGCGCATAGACCAGAGGGGGACTGGAGAGCAAACAGAAAAGCGCGTAAAAGCCGAGTCGCATCCCACAAGTGCTTATGGGAATGTGCCCAAATGGTGCGAGAACACCGAGACAGCAATATATCACGCGAGTATTATGTATACTCATCTGCTGTGTTCGTACAGTGCGAATCAAAAGCTCGCATTGAGAAATGGATATTGCAGGAGCACGTGCGCAATTTCCATGGAGAGATTTAATCAGCTGGCTCGCTGCCGCTAATGTGGATTGACACTTGGACGAAGAGTGAAATGTTTATGTGTGTGTGTGTGTGTGTGTGTGTGTGTGTGTGTGTGTGTGTGTGTGTTTTATTAATATCAAATACGTTATTAAATGTCTGTTTTGAGTCCAGATCTCGTTATTAATTATGCCGCTGGCCTTTTGGTAACCGAAATAGCTTCGTACTTTTATGATTTCATCTTTTTCTTAAAAACCAATTCATTTAGAAACAAAAACCTGTAACACAGATCCATAAAAACGTATCTACTGTATCTACTGCACACATTTCTGTATAACAGCTCAGCACGCACTGAAACAGTGTTTTGAGTGTCTGAAAGGACTGCACAGCCAGTCTTATATATTTAAGTTGAAGTTATATTATATTATATAATTATGTTATAGACAAGTGTACAGATTTACAGCCATCAAAAAGCTTGGAGTCTAATCAACTATATATACAGCCCGACACCGCCCTCAGCATGTCATTTAAACATGTAACATCAAAGTTTTCAATAAAAATGTAAAAAAACAATGTAAATTAAAATAGCAGAGATATCCTGCAACATTCGGTTTGTTGCAAGATTATATTAAACGCAACATAAAACGGGAGAGATGTTGGTTAACAGAGTTCCACAGGTGACAGACAGATGGCAGAAATGTAACTTTATAATAATAATAATAATAATTTAAATATTATAACAAATATTAGAATTAGAATTTATTGACATGCACTTGCAAGAACAGTATATGAATACAATAGAAATAAATTATCCCTTTTATATACTTAAAAAAAAACATTTCTGATAGATCCAGGTGAAATAAATTCCTACATTTTTTTCCCACACATTCCAAATAAATGCGTAGGGCTTTTTTAAATGGTGCTTCACTAATTAACACTGAAAGCCTATATGCATTCCACGGTGGTATTTTTATTCATAAAGCTGTGCACCTGTATAGCTCTATTGATCAGCCAATCAGCATGCTCTGAATGCTCCCAGACAGTGATTTACTGTTAATGATGGCAGTTTCTTTCAGCTTTAGCAACTGTATTATTTGCGGACCGATCTCTATGAGTTCAATACAGATTGATTATTCTATACAGTGTCTGCGAACTGCAGAATGAAGTGTTGTGTGGGGTCATTTTGCCCTGGTATTATCTCTTCTCTAAAGTAGATCACGAAATATAAACAATCGATGGAGCGAGGATTCTTCCGAGCAGATTTTAAAAGCTTATCGGTAATGGGAATAAAGCAATGGAATGATCTGAAAAGAGGCAGAATTTGAAAACAGCTGCTGACGGAGCCGGTGGGAGATAGAGACAGGTCTCCCGGTGGGTGGAGACCACAATATGCACCAACAGCGGATTTGGAAAATCAGTTTGACATATAGTGTTCGTAGTGAGAAAGAACAGACCTTTTTTGTTACAAACGTGTTCAAGAAAGAAATAAAATCATATTTAGTATTTTATTTAGGATTCATTTGGTTGTCGAAAGAATTGTCGATTATACCTGTAGCTATATTTCAGGTTTAAATAATAAGATTGTAACAGGTTGTCACAGTCTAAAGCAACACAACAGAGTATTTAAAATAATTCATAAACTAATGATTTTCTTTCTGTTTACTGGAATTAAGTATTAATTACTGGCTTATTAACATATTGACTGTTTATTAGTACTTATAAAATATGATCTTATTCTACATCCCTATTCTATTGCCTTACTGTTATTAAGCAGCAAATTAGTACTTTATAGAGCTAGAAGTCTTTGTTAATGGTTTGTTAATAGCGAGAATTGTACCTTAATATATAAAGTGACAAAATGGTCAATGCAGTTCCAATTGATTTATTGATGGTGATAGAGCAAAATCCTCCTTATGCTTATTTTTACTTTTCATTTTTACTACTTATTTATTTTTACTTTCGGAGTCTGTGTGACATGTTTTCTCCTTCTTCTGCAGAACACAAACTAAGACATTTCACAAATTATTCTGTTTTATTGTTGTAAAAAGTTGCTATATAATATGGTGTCGTTTGTTAACAAAAATTATAAACATTGCTCATATTTTACTTCAAAATGTTGGTGACATATATTTATGTCCTATTTTAAATCCTCGTATAGGAACATTAAAGATTCTTTCGATTTTTTAAGATGTAAAATCAGTGGTTATAGAAATGATGTTCATATTTTGTGTATTACATTTGCATTTGGCTCTGAAAATGTGACAGGTAACCATTGACTTGCATTTTATGAAGGACCACGATTTCAAATAAACATCATTTTATTTTAAGGTACAATTCTCACTATTAACAATTCATTAACTATGAATTTTAGCTCAGTAAACCACTAATTTGCTGCTTATTAATAGTTATTAAGGTAGAATTTGGGTTTAGGTATTAGGCAGACTTCGGGATTTAGAAGATTATGCTAAACATGTGCTTTATAAGTACTAATAAACCGCCAATATCTTAACAGCAGGTGTGTAATAAGCCAATAGTACTTAAAATAAATTGACTAAATAAAATATTTACTAGAACTGGCAACCGTGGTGCAAAGTATAGTAAAATGTTTATGTACTGTACAATAAATTACAGCAATCCTTTTTTTAGAGTAACTTACTGGCAACCGTGGTGCAAAATATGGTAAAATGTTTATGTACTGTACAATAAATTACAGTAATCCTTTTTTTAGAGTAACTTACTGGCAACCGT
>CAIGQW010054063.1:2499782-2516589 GCA_903798125.1 Danio choprae | reverse complement strand
TATTATTATTATTATTATTATTATTATTATTATTATTATTATTATTAATTCTATTGTATATAAAATGGAATAATTAATCATATAATTATATAAAATACACTTTTGAAATATTTATTAAATCTAAAATCAACAATAACAGCAATGCATTTATTATGAAAGCTATTATTATTATTATTATTATTATTATTATTATTATTATTATTATTAATTATATTGTATATAAAAACCTAATAATTAATCAAATAAATATATCAAATACAGTTTAACATAAAAAAAGATCAAATCTAAAAATCAATAATAATAATAATAATAATAATAACAATAACAATAACAACGGGTATTATTTTAGCTGATGTACTTCAGAAACATTATTTGACTTGGCTTCACTGACAGTGATAAGTAATTGGCCTCAGTGCATGAGAATGAACTATGTTCATTTTCATCTATTACATGGAGAAGCTGCAATGAGATACAAATGAACTCTCTCCTATTGCACCCAGAAACTCATAAAGCCATCAAAAAGGAGAAAATCGGGGGAAAAAGATTAGAAACGTCACATCTTGATGACAAAAATGATCCCCCTTCACATTGACAGGCGCCCCCGCAGTTTGCCCCCCTCCCTTTCTACCCATGCAGACGTTAAAAGGCATCTGTCATTATGGCCCCGCTGAGGGGCAGACAAGTCCACTCTACTCTCGGGACCCGCCGTGAAAATCTCCAGCTTCCCCATGGCTGAGCCGAGCTTGACGCGAGTAAATGACAGGGTAGGGTCCCGTTCGGCCGCACGGCATCCAGGGGCACTGCGCTCCCGTAACCCTGCAATTAAACCTCTCCTGCAGGAAAGAGAGGGGGCTGTGTTAAAGAGGGGGACAACACAAAGAGAAAGTAAATCAAATGAACATTTAAGTGCGAAAAATGAAGCTGGTGGTGAGGAGTCCAAAAGGAGGCTGCAGATGTGAATAAGAGTATAATAAATAATGGCCCTTTAAAGCTGAAGCAACTTTTTTTAGTTACAAATTCATCTGAAATCTGAGTTTTGGGGCAGGTACATAACCAGCCATTGTTTAAAACTAAGTCTTTAGCTTAGCCTGATTCACAACAGTAAGCTTGCAATGATGTTTAAGAATTGGAATGATACTGGACAGAGGTGGAAAGAGTAATAAAATATTCTACTCAAGTAAAAGTACTGTTACTTAAAAAATTACTTAAGTAGAAGTAAAAGTTACATGTCTATAAATATACTCAAGTAAAAGTAAAAATCATTTTCCTTTGGCTTAGTCCCTTATTTATCAGGGGTCACCACAGCGGAATGAACCACCAACGATTCCGGCATATGTTTTATGCAGTGGATGCCCTTCCAGCCTTCCAACCCAGTACTGGGAAACCCCCACTTTCGCATTCACACATGCACTCATAGAGTAAGGCCAATTTTGTTTACCCATTTCACCTATAGCGCATGTCTTTGGACCGGGTGGCGGGACTGAAGCACCTGGAGGAAACCCACGACAACACAGGGAGAACATGCAAACTCCACAAAGAAATACCAACAGGCCCAGCCAGGACTCAAACCATTGACCTTCTTGCTTTGAGGTGACAGTGTTAACCACTGAGCCACTGTGCCACCCTAACAGAAGAGTATAAAGTTGCAAATGCGAGAGAGAATATAAACTGGTAGACGTGCCAAAACAACAGCTCTGAAGAGTAAATATTCGGTGTCCTTTGAAGAACAGCAATGCGGAGCATTAATCTTAAACAATGCTGTGAAAATGGAGAGCATTCAATTGAATTGGTCACATGACTAAAAATGCACCTTCATTTTTTGAAAGCCGAAAGTTTTCAGTCCAAGCTGTGATAAGAATGTATCCCCTTTGGAGAGTACTTTATTTAAAAAGATGTTTTTGTTGCTTAAAGTCCACATGAAATCAAAAATAACATTCAAATTTGTTAGCTCACATTGCTAGTTTTGTGGTGAACAATTCATTTGTGCATGTCATAAAAAATAATAATAATGTTTGCCCCTCTTATCTTTAATTGAAATCTAAAAATGTACATCCTGTTTTTTTTTTCAGTTAAATTGTCAGATTACATATATTTTAGGGTTTGGGCGGGGTTAACATACTTAACCACGCCCCTCCAACTGTCAGTTTTGACAACAAACAGAAATGGTGAGAAGGAGGTGTCTGTTAGGTTGTAATCAACTCTTCTAAAACCCATTTCCCAATCTTTCTGAATGAAATGCCTACTTCACTACATCCAATCAGCTCACAGCAGAAAAAACAAGCCACGCCCACTGTTTTCTCCTTTATATTCCGTTTCTCTAGGAACTGCTTCACAATACGGAAAAAAGCAGCTTCCGGTTCATGCGGGCTTTAACGGCCCCATCTTAGTGTAGACAGAAGGCCAAAATGGAGAGAAATATTCATTTAAGACTAACAATTTAAGAATAAACTATGTTAATCTCAACAGTTTGGTGTGATATAATTGGCGATCATTCAATTTTATCACCATTGTTACGTCATTTATTATAATAGTTTATAATAAATAGATTTCCCCCCTCAGCTGGTCAGCACAAAAGTGGCAAACATGTTGCCTTCTCCTTGTTTGGGTCAAACTGTATTCACACCGATTTTGTGATTGACAGCCTACACACACACAGCAAAACATTAGATTCATTCGTGCTGAGGAGCCACGTTGATGCACAACCCACAAAGAAAATAATTACAGGTTTCAAACAGAGATGGGGATAAAGAGGCAACACTTATACAGACTGCAGCTTTAAAGAGATTCACCCAAAAAATGAAAATTTCCGTATCATATTCTCAAGTGGAATTTATTTATTCCATCACAAAGCAAGATATTCTGAAGAATGTTAGAAACCAGCAGCCATTGGCATCCATAGTAGGAAGAAAACATAAGTTGGAAGTCAATAGTTTGTGTACAACAGGAGGAAGAAACTCAAACAGGTTTGGAACAAGTAGAGGATGAGTAAATAATGCAACCCAGCCTCATTCAGAAAATGTACCCCTATATTTATTATTGGAGAGTGCCAAATACATCCCAGGAGCTACGTTTTTTTGCAGTTTTTGTTTTCACAAATCCACCAGTGGCCGCTGTGTATGCTTTTTGAGACCTCAATTTTCCTTCGCGAGTGTCATTCGCGCCAGCTCTTCTCACGTAAATCCACTAGAGGCCGCTGTCGACTGACTGATTCGACTGACCCACCCTCCTACTTCCCTAAACCAAACCGATAGTGTTTTCAAAAGCACCGATTGACCAGCGCCCACCCACCTCCCTAAACCCAACCGGCAGTGTTTTCAAGCAATCCAGAAAAAGAAAAGCCATTACGGCAGCCTAATTTTTACCACGTTTTCAGATTTTACCACATTCTCACCCTGTTATTTACTTGTTTATTTTATTTTTTCGCTTTTGTTTTTGTCTTACCCGCTTTCTGGAACCGTTCTTTGCCGGACTCAAACTGCGTTGTCACGGTCAAGTCCGCTCTGAGTCTCAAATCCTCAGACGTACGCAGTGAGTCACTGGACAAACTGGGTAAGCGCGACACACAGAGGTAAGCGCAAAAAGGAACGACGTCATACAGCCCCGTAGCGTTCGTTTTAAAGACGAAATGCAGCCATACGTTCCTCTGGCTACATAATTCACCAGAAATGTATATAGGGGTACGTTATTCAGAATGAGCCTACGTTGACTCATTGCCTTAAAAGCAACAAGTTGATTTTACTTTAAAAAAGTCAGTAGACCCATTGACTTAACTTTTATAATTATGCACATAGTTTGTTTGCTTAATAATTATAAGGCAACAGGTTTACTCTCTTTTTTAAGTAAAGTCAACTACTGGCTTTTTACAGTGAAGTAACCATTTAGGAAACACACAGACTGTCCACTGTGAATGTTGCCAACAGTCGGCGCTCCAGACAGGGTCAAGGTGTGTGTGTGTGTGTGTGTGTGAGCAATGTGTTTGAAGCTAAAATACTGCTAAGTGCCGTGTTTGGTTTTAAAGGAGGTGGGGTCTTGGTGTAAGTGCTGTGTGTGTGTGTGGTACTGGGTGTATTGTGTTCAGTGTAAAAGGTCTGTGTACGATGACTCAGTGGAGTGGGGAGCAATTCACTGCTCCACACCTCCCCAAAATTGATATTCTCCATTGTGTCATACGAACAACTGAAACCAGGAAGGACACAAACAAGTTCTGCACCAGATCGTTTCAAATGGAGGGTCTACAAACTGCTCCACTCTCAAGGCCCTGGGGACCATGAACGAGAACTGAGACCATCATTAGATCGGAGAGATAAACGACAGGCATGGAAAAAGAGATGCCTAAGGGTTCACCTTGGGGTGTGTGTTTAAAAGTCCAAGACAACAATGTGTGACTGGAGTCATAAACCCATAAATCAGGGGCTGAGCCTGCACATCAGAATTAATCAGCAGGCTCGTCAATCAGCCAATCAATTAGTAAGGTCTTGATGGTCGGGAGATAAATCAAAGCAATGAGGGCAATGTCAATCATCTCAACACCCTAGTCAACCACATATTTGTAGCCACACAGGGAACGTTCCTATGGAATATGCTGTTATGACATGATATGTGCTCTGCTAAGATTAATTAAGTTACCATTAAATGAAAATGTGGTCTTCTAAATGAAATGATTCAGCATCTCTTGCAGCGTCTCGCACTCGCGATGCAGTTTTAAGACGTCATTAAATGAATTTCAACTTTTACATGCAGTGCTGCTCATCAATGTCAGTTCCAAAGCAGTGAACCAATCAGAAGAAATCGAAGGTGGAGCAAGTCAAAGACTGTAGAATACACAAGACATGCCACTCGTATAGTTTTGAATGGGGAAAAGTGTAATGGTCAATATGGCAAATGAAGCCCAGCCTACTAGTACAGGAGCCAATCAGCAATCGATACTGACTGACGATTCTCCTGCCTGGAGCTTGGACCAGACGTGAGTTTCTGCAGATTTTGTGTGATTTGAACGTTTAGAAATAAAACTAAAGAGACAGTTGTTGTTTAATTTAATTGGTGATGTAACCGTAAGCTTGGCAAGCAATTCTGGAGAATTTGATGTTTCCCCATTCAAACAGAATGCCCGAGCATGCTGCCTGAGAGGTGTTTCAAAGATGGCCGAGTAAGGGACTTTGAGCGAGTGTCACAAACTTATGTTTACAGCAGCAAGTTAGCATGGCAGCTTGACAAGTTTAATGTGATGGTATCATGTCAAAGGATGCACTTTTTAAAACAATTCCTGAACACTTGCAGATCTTTTAAGTCCTGTCGAATAAGTCCTTTAGAGCCACTGTGGATATAATTTATTGGTCCAGCACATCTCAAAAATCACGGATCCCTAAAGCTGTTCCTGGAGGGCCACAGTCCTGCAGAGGTGAACTCCTATCCAAATTAAACACACCCAGATCTAATCAAGATCTTTTGATTCTAGGCTAGTGTGTTAGAGCTGGTTGGAGTGCAAATCTGTGAAGCCAGATTTTTTTGGCATGGATGCTCATTTGGATTGAAATCTGTCAATTTGGAGGTCAGGGAATTCTTAATTCTGTTCACTTAATCCATTCCTGAACAATGTGCGCAGTGTGGAAGGGTGTATTATCCTGCTGAAAGGGTCCACATCCACCAGAGACAACATTGCCATGAAGATGTTTACCTGTCTGCAACAATTTTTAAGTAGGTAGCATGAGTCAAATTGATGTCCACATAAATAGCCAGACCCAGGGTTTCATCAGAACCCATAGCCTCCAACTCTCTCCATAAGCTTGTTGTCATCCCACAGTGCATCCTGGTCATTTCCATTGCTCAAAGGCCGTGTTCTGATGCTTGTTATGGCCATTAAAGGTGCTTTCAATGGTGGACAGGCATCATCTAGGCACTTTGACTAGCCTGTAGCTACACCGCCCCATAAGCTCCTGCTGTCACAGAAGGAATCTACAGTTTCATTCATACAATTTTCATTCATGTGGGAAACACTTAATAGACAATTAGGCTACGTTCACACTGCGAGGCTTACTGCTCAAATCAGATTTTTTCTCAGATCTGATTTTTCTTGTATTTGCTGCTGTTCACATTGTTGTTTTAAATGTGGCTGATATGAGATTTCCAGTGTGAACAGATCAGGGTCCTAAACTGACCCGCATGCACAAAAGTACAGCTACACACAAGCGTAAAATGTCTTACGTACACAATGTGTATACTGCATGAATGAATGAAGCACGTCATCAGATTATGTTTAATATTATTATCATTGCCATTTTTTAAAGACAACCACGGTGTAGCTGTAAACAGTTGCTTTGCTAGTAGGTTTACCGATGTGTATTTTTCAGTGTCTGAAACCTAAAATAAGTGTTTTGCATTAAAAACACTGATAATATGTCATATGACAAGCGTGGTGCGCGTCTCTCTGACCACCGGTGAATTCATTTCGGGTTAAATGAGCAGCCGCAGTGTACAGAAGTGTTACTGTGAAGGCTGGCCCGTGACGGGTTCATCAGTCCTAATAGTATTGATATTGTTTGCAGAGTCTGATCAATTATTATTAATTCATTTTTTAAATTTGTCATAAACAACATAGGCCATATCCAGTCAAAAACAAATCAAAATTAAAAAAACGAAATTTTAACTGTTAATTTTAACATGAACTGTTTTGTTAATGCATTATTATTTACGTGAAATATTTCATGTATGTAGTATTTTATTCATTTTATATATGGAATTTTATTATAGTGGCATAAATGTTTATTAAATCTAACGGAGCAGTGTATTTTTAGTTAAAGGTTAATGATTAGTTAATGAGCAGCAGTTCCAAAAAACAAAACAAAATAAACAACCTCAATTTTCTTGGGGTACTTGCCCTGTGTGCCATTTCACTACAAGCCGCCTGTTTGGAGTAAGAGCCAGAATGGCGGAAAAATGATGTAAAAATCATATGATTTCCAGCATAACCGTTCACACTGCGGTCGCATTGCAAAACATCTGTAGATCTGTATCAGATCTGATACAAGATCTGTATCAGATCTGATACAAGATCTGTATCAGATTTAATACCACATATGAAAGTGGCACAAATCAGAATTGAAAAGATCAGATTCCATGTGGTTTTGGCTGTTCACACTGTCATGACAGAATCAGATTTGAGTCACATGTGGGCAAAAGAAATCCGATTAGGCCACATTTGCCTGATCTGTGTGAGCGTAGCCTTACAGACACATTTGTAACATATGATGACAGAATGCGAGTTGAAGACGTCACACGATGATTGATTGTGAAGCAACATGTAGTCTGGCATATTTGTTACCCATGATACAATGACTGTCGTAACCGACAATAAAAATCATGTAATCTGACTGGGGCTTTAAAGTAGCTTTACTATGTAGGCTTGTTACCTCTGACTTATGATGATGTTATAGCTCATCATCAATCTATGCCACAACAAAGATGGTCATTTACATGCAATTTATGCATTTTGTGTCAACTGAATAGCCAAGTTGACAAACTCTTTCATTCATTCATTTTCTTTTCGGCTTATTCCCTTTATTAATCAGGGGTCACCACAGCGGAATGAACCACCAACTTATCCAGCATATGTTTTACGCAGCAGATGCCCTTCCAGCTGCAACCCATCACTGGGAAACACCCAGACACGCTCATTCACACACATACACTGCAAACAATTTAGCTTACCCAATTCACCTAGAGCACATGTCTCTGGACTGTGGGGAGAAACTGGAACACCTGGAGGAAACCCACGTGAACACGGGGAGAACATGCAAACTCCGCACAGAAATGCCCAGCCGAGGCTTAAACCAGCGACCTTCTTGCTGTGAGGTGACAGCGCAACCCACTGAGCCACCACACCGCCCACTTTGACAAACTCTAAAATATTAAAACTAACACAAAAACAAAATCAAAGAGAAAACAACACACTAAAATAAACCAACAATACTTAAAATGAGTACACAATTGAATAGTGCAGGAAACACAATTAATATCAACACCAATTGGTTTCCACCACCAAACTCAGAAAACCCAAAGTTAGGGTTAAAACACAATAGCTAGCTTCCTATTGGTAATTACATCTTTCTGGTGCCATTCAGCTCATAAATACCATCATTACGACGCGGCAGCATTTGTGCCGTGTGTGATTACATAAGGCTTTCAATGAACATAAACCGGACCGTATAAAGTTGCACATGCAGTCCGACATTTTCTTTCCCTCCCCGTAGCTAAGAAAGAGCAGCATGGGCTTGGAAATGAACGTTTAAAGGCAGTTATGAAGAGAGAGGGGCGAGTAAGGTAAGTGTACCTCATTTAATTGCTCTCTTGGTGGCTCGACTCACTGGGAAAGGGCTCTTTTCAGCCTCTTGTGTGACTGCGCAGCGGGGGTTCCGTAATGGAACAGGTAGAAAAGGCGTTTATCAAATTTGCTTTTATTAGGAGGAGAATTTTAATAGACTGAGAAAAAGGTAGACCTGCTGTGGAGAAAGCAGCCACTCTCGCAGGCCTATCTTGGTAAATTAGAGCCTGCCAATGTCCACTGAGCTTAGCAGCTGACAGTCATCCACGGCACAATGGAGAAGAAGTCGGATGAAGACCTCTCGACACCGCCGGGGTGATTTTCAATCCCGTCAGGTGCTTAAACGCTGCAAATAAACCAACACTTGACTGACACGATCAATGGAAGGATGGATTGTCTGTCATGCAGACGTTAGACAGCCGGATTCAGAGAGTGACACAGCAGATGACAACAGCCGCCACGGCTCTATTCTTCCAGGCCATCATACACATGAAAACAAGGTGACAAATATGACACCCTCTCCCCCTGAGCCTCTCCAGTCAGAGTTTCCCACCTTCGCACTCAATAGACTACTTGTCACCGCTAGTTATGTATTTACCACATTTATATGAAAAGGAAGGAGCAGAAAATAACCTGATGCAGAGAAAAGAGAGCGCCGGTAATCTTTCGAGCAATCAGCGGAAAAGTGCGCTTCGCATTTTTCAATTTCTACCTGCCACTCGCAACTCAGGCTGCAGCGAATACGCTTGGCAATTTGCCAATCAGTGTGTTGTGTTGCACAGGGGGAGTCTGTCACGCTTCTCTGAGTCACACACACACACCGCCAAACAACCATGTCTCATCGCACACACACACACACGGCCTTCGTTAGAAGTTATGCATCACTGGATAGTAGATAAAACAGATGTCTGGTAAAAAAATAGCGATGTATCTTGATTTAAGTTGATATGATGCAATATTCAAGATTTTTGACCTAATTGAGATGACTTTCTGGTGATAATTAAAGAGGGACAGGCATGCATCCACTGGAGTGCAGATATACACTTGATTGCGATCATGTTTATTCACAGAAGTGCACGCGTCTGAGATTCAGCCTCCTAATTGGCCCTCCTCCTGAGAGTTACAGGATCGGCTAATAAGGAAGATTGGGGCCCTGCTAAAGAGAAGCACTGGATAAGAAACTGATCAAGTCAGATGTTTCTATTAAGTCTAACAGCTTACATTCTTAAATGTGTTAGTTCACCCCAATTTGGAAATTCGCTCATAATTTACTCACTCTCTTGTCATTGCAAAGTCATAAGAAGTAAGGTCAGCTTCAGAACACTAATATATTTGAATATGGGGAGGTGTATTAAATATTAGATATTTTAAATCAAAGATTTCTGTCCCTCCATTCATCTAAAACGGTATTTGTAATAATTAAAAACTAGACGAAACAAGAATCAAGTAGTTTAATCCAAGTCTTCTGGAGAAACTCAATCAGATTTTATTTTGGACAGTGTGAACATTTTAATGTTAGCTATTTATTTCATGCAAAAACAAAAATTCTGTCACCACATAGGTTCATATTATTCCAAACCTGTATGACTTTTTCCAAATTTTAGTCAAATAGTCTGTTTATTAAAAATCAGGGTGCTTAGTGAAACTGAAAGTGAAAGTATATTGTCCTTATTAAAATAACGATAGCATACATCAAAGAACTGAACTTGCTGATAATATAATAATAAAATAAAAAATGCACTCTGTAGTAATGCCCAATTAAAAGCATTGCTTTTAATCACTGCTTAAATGATCTTTGTTGTGCTTTAAAAAAGTAGACAAATTTTCATGTGTTACTGCCCAACAAACTTTGACACATGCAAAGTACCTGATTGTAATTTTAGTTTATAATTTGTAACTTTATTTTATAAAGTTAATATATATCAAATGAGCTAAACTTCAACTTCATCATTTCAAATATTCATCATTCATTCATTTTCCTTTGGCTTAGTCCCTTATTTATCAGGGGTCGCCACAGTGGAATGAACCGCCAACTATTCCAGCATATTTTACGCAGCGGATGCCCTTCCAGCTGCAACCCCGTACTGGGAAACACCCATACACTCTTACATTCTCTCTCTCACACACACACACACACACACACACACACACACACACACACACACTATGGCCAATTTAGTTTATTCAATTCACCTATACCTGTGGGGGAAACCGGAGCACCTGGAGGAAACCCACGCCAACACGGGAAGAACATGAAAACTCCACAAAGAAATGCCAACTGGCCTAGCCAGGACTCGAACCAGCAACCTTCTTGCTGTGAGGCGACAGTGTTAACCACTGAGCCACCCCATTACAAATATTTAATTGCCAAAAACTGTAATACCAAGTTTCAACAAAAATAACTTTAAAGTATACTGTACCAAAAACAATTCTCAGTACATTCTGCAGTAAACTGTAACCACATTTCAGACATGTACAAAGATGTGCTTAAGTCCTACTTAAAGCGACAGTTCACCCAAAAATTAAAATGTACTTATTTTGTATTCACCATCAAGTGGTCCCAAACCTTTATAAGTTTAGTTTTTCTGTTGAACACAAAGGATATTTTGAAGAATGTTAGAAACTGTTCACCATTGACTTCCATAGCAGGAAAATCAAATACTAAGGAAGGAAATGGTTACCGATTTCCTACATTTTTCAAAATAACTATTTTCCTTGTGATCAAAAGAAGAAAGAAACAAAAAGGTTTGTAACCAGTGAGTAAATTATGACAGAATTAGCAGTTTTGGGTGAACTACCCCTTTAAGAGGGTCAAAAAAATGATTCGTATTTAATGAATGTGAACTTGTTAAATTATTATTCTTATCTAATAATCTAAGCTTGCAATATTAATATGAAATTAACTTATAATACATTCTCATTCAATTCCAATTCCAAAGCATTACGTTGTTAAATATTTCCACAATAAGTGCTATTGTTTAAAGCACAGGTGTCGAAGCCAGTTCCTGAAGGGCCGGAGCTCTGCACTTTAGTTCCAACCCTAATTAAACACACCTGATCAAACTAATTGAGTCCTTCAGGCTAGTTTGAAACCTACAGGCAAGTGTGTTGAAGCAGGGTTGGAACTAAACTGTGCAGGGCTACGGCCCTCCAGGAACTGGAGCTCATTCACACACACACTCATACACTACGATCAATTTAGTTCATCCAATTCACCTATGGACTGTGGGGGAAACCAGATCACCAGGAGGAAATGCACGCCATCATGGGGAGAACATGCAAACTTCACACAGAAACGCCAACGAGCCCAGCCAGGACTCGAACCAGCGACCTTCTTGCTGTGAGGCCACAGTGCTAACTACTGAGCCACCATGCCGCCCTATATTATATTTACTTAATGTATTTCATTCATTTATTCATTTTCTTTTCGGCTTATTCCCTTTATTATTCAGGGGTCACCACAGCGGAATG
The DNA here is from genome assembly GCA_903798125.1 of Danio choprae. Taxonomy (NCBI): domain Eukaryota; kingdom Metazoa; phylum Chordata; class Actinopteri; order Cypriniformes; family Danionidae; genus Danio; species Danio choprae. The sequence continues at coordinate 2,504,801 of CAIGQW010054063.1, read as the reverse complement.
AACCACCAACTTATCCAGCATATGTTTTACACAGGGGATGCCCTTCAAGCTGCAACCCATCACTGGGAAACCTACAGGCAAGTGTGTGGAAGCAGGGTTGGAACTAAACTGTGCAGGGCTACGGCCCTCCAGGAACTGGCTTTAACACATGTGATTTAAAGTCTTCTTTTTTACCAAAAAAATTCAATATTCAATACCTTCAAGATATACCTTTCACATTCTCCAGAAGAAGGTGCAGAACATGAAAAGACCTACTGAAGAAGAAAGAAAGTGACAGTGAGTAAATGCTGATGTATTACATTTTACTTTAGAGTGAACTATCTTATCAACTCAATATAAAAGACATGACCACTATATACGATATATATAACTTCAGGTGTTCATAAAGCAGCCTATGAAGGCTCTTCACCTTATGACACTTTGCTTCCGCACCCATTGCTTTCATTATTGCCTTTTGCTCTATTTTGATTTGAATGTAAATCATTTTCCATTTCTTCCTGCCGCATTACCACATAATGCCATCAGACCTGTGCATTCTAATGAATAAGCCATATATAAAGTATTTTTTTTCTATCAGTCTACCCAAGGTCACTAACTCCGCCATTCAGAGTCCTCCACCAGACGTGGTATGGTGTTAGACTGTATAAGGCGTATTGTGCTGGTGAATAAAGCATATAAATGTATTAGATATTGTATAGAGTCTAGCAGAGAGAGAGAGAAGCCTACTCACCCTTTCCCACAGACTGGATGTTTGTGAAGCGAACGCTCCCTTTTGCCACCATAATTAATCGCTCTCATTAAAATGACAATTCTTTCAAATTGCCGTCGCTTCATTTGTTAGGCACACATATGGGCCTGAAAGGAGAGACGTTTCTAAGGCCAATTCATTGAACGGGCTGTGCAAGGAGGAGTGGTGGAGGAAAAAAAATTGTAATTAATGTTTTTTTTGTTTGAGCGCCAAACAATTCTCTGCTTTCTGTTACCTTGATGCGTTAATACCTTTGTGCTTACCTAAATTCTGTTTTGCCGACGGCACATTGTACCTCTTGTCTTGTTTTGATTACACCACATGCAATATGCAAACCGCAGAGGCACATTTTACTTTCCTTTATCAGAGAGACACTGGGACGATTATTTTGTAGACAAATAGAAGTAGAAATAATAAAGAGGTAGAATCTTTGCATTTGTTTCAAGGTGGACAAAACAGTGAGCGTCCATATAATGCTCCACAGCTGATTACCAAAATAAAGGCGGCCATATTAAGATGTTAATGTACTGACTGATGAAAAGCATACGCTCTCGTTAATGCGATTGTCATGCGGTTATCAATACAAGAAAAATCAGTGAAGAGCCGTGATGTGTTTGTTTATGAATAGAAAAAGAGCGGCAAACCTGAATGTTGATATTTATTCGCACATATCTTGGGACGCTGTATGCACTATTTTAAATTAGAAGTGAAACAATAATGTGCATTTCATTCATTTTTCTTCAGCTTAGTCCCTTATTTATCAGGGGTCACCACTGCGGAATGAACTGCCAACTATTTTGGCATATGTTTTACACAGCGGATGCCCTTCCAGCCACAACCCAGTACTGGGAAACATCCATACACTCATTCACACACACACACACACACACACACTCATACACTACGGTCAATTTAGTTAATCCAATTCACCTATGGACTGTGGGGGAAACCAGATCACCCGGAGGAAACGCACGCCATCATGGGGAGAACATGCAAACTCCACACAGAAATGCCAACTGGCCCAGCCGAGACTCGAACCAGCGACCTTCTTGCTGTGAGGCCACAGCGCTACCCACTGAGCCACCATGCCGCCCTATATTATATTTACTTAATGTATTTCATTCATTTATTCATTTTCTTTTCGGCTTATTCCCTTTATTAATCAGGGGTCACCACAGCGGAATGAACCACTAACTTATCCAGCATATGTTTTAACCCAGCGGATATCCTTCCAGCTGCAACCCATCACTGGGAAACACCCATGCACTCTCATTCACACTCATACACTATGGACAATTCGGCTTACCCAATTCACCTATAGTGCATGTCTTTGGACTTGTGGGAGAATCCGGAGCACACGGAGGAAACCCACGCCAACACGGGGAGAACATGCAAACTCCACACAGAAATGCCAACTGACCCATCAATTTAATGATGTATTTAATAACCTTTTTGAAGACAGATATCAGGTTATAGACAATTTAAGCCACAGAGAAACTTCTACAAACAAAAACAAACACTCACTTTCTAACCCACGAACATGTCTCACTCTTACAACTCATGATGTCATGAAAACGTAGGTGAAGCATCTCACTATAAGGATACGCAGTCTCATTAGTATTTACATGTCATGGATTAGGTCTACACAGTGACAATTTAAAACCCAGATGATGTAAATAGCACAGAAAATCTCACAATTTCTCTTACACTTCAAGTTAATCAATGATATCATTTGATTTTACAATGTAAACAACTAAGAATACTCATGTATCTTTAATGAAGCACTTTCTCACTTTATTTGTGCTAAATCATTTAAAGTCAACAATAGAATAAAATTTTACTCTTATTATTTTATATGTATATAGTAGTGCTTGATATGAAACGATGTATCTGTGCACTTCATTATTTAGTCAAAATTAATTTACCCTCATAATCTTCAATCAAACACCACAACCTTCCCTGCCCACTCGAAACAACTTTTTTCACTTCTGGTCACATGGAATGCCTTTAGGGCGGAGCTATTAATCCTTTAGTGGGCGGGGCTATCAGTGTGTGCCTTGTTTCTGCCCTGCAACAATCCAATCGTGCACTGCCCTACATTTTTTTCTGATTTGAGGACCATTTCAATTGTATGTACATCACAATTTGGAAAACCTCAGTTTCATGCCAACATTAATGCCGTAAGTATTTTCAATTAATCACACTCATTATCACATTGACCGCACTAATACAAGTGTTTTTTTCGGCCGCTGATAAATCTAATCAACTCACATCAGCACACATGATATCAAACATTTTTATCGAAAGCAGCGGTTAGGATAAAAGTTTCTATTTGGGACCTAAATCATGAAGTTGGACGTGCTTAAAAACCAATAAATCTCTTTCCGTCCACCACTGAGCAATATGCCATATTTGTACTTCTGATCTAACATTTTTACCTGCACTTACTGAGCTAAGTGCACTAAACATGCTCTTCATTCATGCGGCGCGGCGGCGAGGATCAGCTCTCAGGGTCATAATGTGCAGCTTTGTCCAGCACACTTCACGTCCATTATCCACTTCATTACATGTCTCCTCTCATGCACAGTGCAGCCTTATGGCCTTTTAGAACAGCCTTAATAACCTCAGGGCCATAAAGCTAAAGCTGCACGATAGGACGGCACATCTAAACCTTGAGGCGCAGGGCTCTCGAGGTGACCTCTGACCTCACCCCAGGACCGGTCCTTCAATGTCGAGGAGCATCAGGCCACACAGGAGCTTTGTGGATGTCCAAACATGAAGGAAAAGGGGCAAAGGGCTGGAGAAAAGGGGAGAGGGGTTATAGTTCTGCTTGCCCTTTGGATGTCATTATTGGCAATATGTTATTCAGTGCCGCTAAAATAAAACATTCAGGATGTTAACAGGTTGTATCTAGTGCATGACGCACCATATCAACATGTGGCCCATTTCAGTGGCTGCATCTTTCTGATTTGAAAGTGCAAATTGGAATACTACTTTGTTCAAATTAAGAAATGACTCAAGCCAACTGTACAATGAAATCTCACAGGAAATGGATCATGTGACCTCTAATGTTTTTGCTTCTATTGAATTCCAACTGATTATATTTTTACCATTCTTATTTGATGTAATCAAACAAAATAAATCTAAATTCATTAGCTGCTCTTCACTAAATTACTATATAAACTTTAATCAGAATGTATATTTCAATTACACATGAAGAAAATGAGATTTGATAGCTTGATTCAATTCCTGTATATTAGGCTATTCATTTTATTAGGCTAAAATGTATGGAGCCATATCAGTCAAAAGAAAAATACAATAATCTATATAAATGAACTTGGTGTAACGCCTGGGCTGGTAGGTAATGACATGACGAGACTGAACACGGGATACATTAACAAAACGGATTTATTGAACAACACTTACAGGAACAAATACTGGATGCGGGGAGACAGGACGACACAACCACAGGAAACCAACGAACCAAAATACCGGACAACGAAGGACACAGACGAAAGGGTATAAATAGATGAAGGGATGATTAAGCTAATGAGACACAAGGGATGAACACAGGTGAAACAGATTGACACTGATGGTGGCGGGAAAGACAATACAAAGAAATCACATGACGAAAACAAAGGAAGACACGGACGAACACTGACACTTGGTAAAGCTGTTGGGTCGGCAAATGTATACTTTTATGCAGACGAGACAATTATTTACACTATGGTTTTATCTAAAAAAGTGGCAATAGACTCTTGATCTACACACGATCATGATCTACACACGATCCAGACTATCAATACACGACTTTAAAATGAAAACTTTAAAGGGCACACAGATTGAGAAAGTTGCATCTTACAAATATTTAGGTGCCTGGCTTGATGATAAGTTGACTTATGCTCCATATGTATGGAATGAGCTTCAAGATATATTACATATGAAATCCGTACCATCTATCGCTATATTTAAAAATATTTTAAAGACTGTCAATTTAGACCAGTGCACATGTTTTAACAATTGATTATGGTTTATATAATTTTTGTGTGTCTATGTGATGTGGTATGTATTTTTTGCAACTCTGTCCTATGCGGCCTATCTTGACCAGGACTCCCTGGTAGAAGATATATTGTGTCTCAATGGGACACAATAATTAGTTAAATAATTAAAACAATTAAATAAATAAATAAATAATCCACATGGCTTCAAAATACACAAATCCAGTTCGTAAACTCAAAACACGATTCAAAAATACACAAATCCAATTCGTA
>CAIGQW010054063.1:2496044-2499772 GCA_903798125.1 Danio choprae | reverse complement strand
GAATTGTGTACAAATTGTATTTTGTAAAAGTGAATTTTGCTGCGCATGTATGAATTTTATTTTGTAAATGTATTATTTTTGAGACTGATTTGGCTCCATAAAAATGTACCACTTCAAAATCAAGACGCAATGTAATGCAAGTAAAAAAACTCCAGATTTTGGACCCTGCCAGAGAGAGGAAGATGCGAGAGCGAGGGAGGTGTATGTGCTCCACAGGTGTGTTTCTGAAAAAAAGGTGCTCCTAATCTGAGCTGATTATCTGTTGCATCTCCTCTAATAGCACCTCGTCCGTCACATGCTCAGTCATCTGGGCTGCTTCTGACACAGAGACCCTGTCAGAAAAGGAGGGCCAGAGGAACTGGAGAGGGAAACTTAAACCAGTAATTAGGTTCAGCTCATCTGGGTAAGGGAAAGGGCCCCATTTATTTACTGTGTTAACCACAGAGTGGCCAAAAACAGCAGTGAACTAGTCACGATGACACCTTTATCATGTAAGTGGCATAATACAGTTTAAGTCAGAATTATTAGCCCTACTATTATTAGCCCTACAGAGTTATTATTTTTTTTCTTTTCTTTTTCAAATATTTCCCAAATGATGTTTAACAGAGCAAGGAATTTTTCACAGTATTTCCTATAATATTATTTCTCCTGGAGAAAGTCTTATTTGTTTTATTTCGGTTAGAATAAAAGCAGTTCTTAATTTTTTTTTAAACCATTTTAAATTAGCCCTCTTAATATATTTTTTTCGATTGCCTACAGAACAAACCACTATATATATACAATGACTTCCCTAATTACCCTAACCTGCCTAATTAAGCCTTTAAATGTCACTTTAAGCTGAATACTAGTATCTTGAAAAATATCTAAAAATATTATGTACTGTCATCCTTCATTCATTTTCTTTTCGGCTTAATCCCTTTATTAATCTGGGGTCGCCACAGCGGAATGAACCGCCTACTGTCATCATGGCAAAGATAAAAGAAATCAGTTATTAAAATTAATTATGGCCTCACGGTGGTGCAGTGGGTAGCACAATCACCTCACAGCAAGAAGGTCGCTGGTTTGAGCCTCGGCTGGGTCAGTTGGCATTTCTGTGGAGTTTGCATGTTCTGTAAGAAAATGAATGAATGAAATGAGCTATTAAAACTTTTATGTTTAGAAATGTGTTGAAAAATCTTCTCTCCGTTAAACAGATTTTGGGGGAAAAATATACAGACGGGCTAATAATTTAGGTGGGCTTCATCTGTACAGTCTTTATTGCAGGAAAAAAAGAGAGCTTATTTCGCTATTACACTGTAAAAATCTGTTTTTACTTTTAAAAAAAGTCAACTTTTTGCCTTAACATTACATAAAATGAACCCCACATTTAAAAAATGATGATTTGTCCAAGCTACTTAGGCGACGCGGTGGCGCAGTGGTTAGCACTGGCGCCTCACAGCAAGGTCGCTGGTTCAAGTCCCGGCTGGGTCAGTTGGCATTTCTGTGTGGAGTTTGCATGTTCTCCCCGTGTTCGTGTGGGTTTCCTCCGGGTGCTCCGGTTTCCCCCACAAGTCCAAAGACATGCGCTATAGGTGAATTGGGTAAGCTAAATTGTCCGTAGTGTATGAGTGTAAATGAAAACAGTTCTAAGTTATAATGGGTTAATACTCGCTTTTAAAAGTAAAGTAACTAATTGCTGTTATACTTTAAACTACATTTTTACACTTAACCACTATCTTTCAGTTGTACTCATTTTGTTTTTCATCGTTTACAATATAAAATAGCATGATCACTTTTAACACTTAAATAAAAGCTCAGAATATTTATACTGTTTTATTTTTACATAAACATTTTTGTTATGCTAAATGACAACAGAATGTTTGTTGAAGATTCTATTTTTTACACAATATATTTTTTAAATAGCAAACAATAAATCAAAGTGTAAAGATTTAATATCCGCTTGTTAAGTGTGACGTCACAATGAAGAGGCTTCCAGGTCCAAGCGCTATATCAAACTGTATGGGGAAACTCAACAAATGGTAATTTGTTACCTTTTTATGTAATTACCTTTTTACGTAAAGTAACTAATTGCTTCATACTAAATCTTTACGTTTTGATTTACTGTTTACTATTTAAGAAACTTTTTATTTACTGTGTAAATTTAAATTGTATTTGAATGTGTTTTCTATTCTTTTTTTGTTTGTTTTCATCTATTTAATTGTTTTGCTATAATATTATGATGACCTTGAGTATTTTTAAATAAAATTCATTATTTTTAATAAATTACTTAGGGGCAGCACGGTGTCGCAGTGGGTAGCACAATCGCCTCACAGCAAGAAGGTCGCTGGGTCAGTTGGCATTTCTGTGTAGAGTTTGCATGTTCTCCCCGTGTTTGCGTGGGTTTCCTCCGGGTGCTCCGGTTTCCCCCACAAGTCCAAAGACATGCGGTATAGGTGAATTGAAAAAACTAAATTGGCCGTAGTGTGTGTGTGTATGAATGAGTGTGTATGGGTGTTTCCCAGTATTGGGTTGCGACTACATCCACTGCGTAAAACATTTGCTGGATAAGTTGACTGTTCATTCCACTGTAGCGACCCCTGATGAAGGAATATGAATGAATATTAATATTATTAAATTAATTTAGTTGTGGGTATAATGCTTTCTAAGTATACAAAAAAGATCTAAATATTATTTGGTTTGGAATCCAAAATGTGATGTTTCATATTCATCGAGCTTATGAGCAATTTATTGAATAAAATTATAGCTATACAATACTACTAATTGTTCTCGATATCTGCAGTAATACATGCACCGTGGCATATAAAAAGGGGCAGGCCGTAACCTGACAGCTTTGAGCTAAGTGTTGCATTTATATCGATTATGGCTAATCTAGTGTCCAAATCTAAATGATCTCATTCTAAACGATAATGAACAAAACATCATCTAATTGGGTTTAATTGCTATTACCGGGCAAATGCTTAATTGGCAGTTAGACGTAGCCTTTTATCTCAGAGTGGTCCTCCACTGAACAACCCCCCCTTCACACACACACACGCACACACACACGCACACACACACATGCACACACACACACACACACACACACACACACACACGTTCCTATATCCCATTGGGAGCTCTCATAGACGTAATGATGGTTCTATTATGCAAATGTATATTATATGCCCCTAAACTCAACTCTCACAGGAAACAATCTACACATTTACATTTTCAAAATATTTAATTCTGTGTGATTTTATAAGCATGTTTACCCATGGGGACCTCAATTTTGGTCCCCACGGTGGCACGAGTCCCCATGAGTCTGTGTGCATTCAGGTTTAAGGCCCCACCGGGATATAAAAACAAGTACACACACACATAGAGGACTATTTATTCGCGTCAGAGATGATTTATTTGATATCATCTGTCTAATGGATAGAATTTATTGTCTTTTAAAATCACCAGTGTTTGCTACGCTGTAAAAAATCGGTTTGTGTTGGAACAACATGAAGGAATTAAGTTTTTAAGCAAACTTATTAGTTTAAAAAAATGTAAGTGGATTGAACATAAAACAATTGAATTGTCCCGATGAAATCTCAAGAATTGTGTTGTTTCAGCTTATTTTAAATAAAAGCGTTTGTATTTTGAGTATAAAGTGTTATTAAGAAATAAAATGTGTGGTATATTGCACATCATCTGTAGTTGTACGACTTCTAATAATAGTAAGTAACGCAGAGATTGAATGAAAC